>JAYRCH010000189.1:0-300527 GCA_037179445.1 Phengaris alcon alcon
CCGAGCTTTTGCTCGAAACTTTAATAGAACGGTAAAGTAATTTAAAAAAACTAGCGAGACTTACAGTAGTCGCATATGATGTGTCATTTTCTATAAAAATATTTCAAAAAACAAAATTCTTAGTACTATTTTCTAATGTGATAAAAATACGGAAACTTTTCCATTAAGCAAGGACAAAAATCAACGTCAAAATTTAAAAAAGCTAAATACTGAAATATTTTATTCCAATCTGCCGGCCTACTCTACCACGGCGCGTTCATTCGTTCTTCCGCGACTTCCTGTTACACACTTCCGTCCCATTTCACGAAATCACTCCCACAAATTGCAAGAAAGCGAGAAGAAAGATGTTACGAGTACATCAAAAAATATAAAAGTAAAAGAAATAAAAAGAGTCATTAAAATATTCGTCTGACCGGGATTCGAAGCCGCCAACCGGATATGACATTTAGCAATCGAAATCACTCATATCTTATTACGTGAGGAAAAAAAAATCTAATTTAAAAATGTGCAGTTTCCCAGGGATAAGATCGCTATCGCTAGCAACATCGATATTTTATCCCCCAAAACTCCCTGCATACTAAATTTCATGGAAATACTTAAGCCGTTTCTGAAATTCCGATGATACAACATTATATACAAGACTTGCTCGTTTAAAGTATAACATTTAAAGCTATTTTTTATAGCTGTGTTTTCTCTATGAGATAAATATCTCTGCTCTCGCCCTATAAATTAACATAAATAAATAATATACCAAGACCAATTGTATGCTTAAGCTTGTAGATTCTGTAGTATTATTTTACTCCAAAAAAATAACAATAAATCTAATAGAATATATATTTTGTCAGTGGCGTAGCTAAAATGCAGGAAAAATAATAATATAAGTGACTATAACAATACGTGCAAAGAACTTGAACCTATGAGTGGTTTAAAAAAGTCGTGATTGATGTGATATTAAATTCGTGTTGGATTTTAGTAAATTCGTATTCGTACGTTTTAGGGTCAGCTCACACTGAGATGCGACGTGACATGGTACGGTGCGAACTTTTTCAAAATGACAATACAAAATATAACTACATAATTATTACACAATAATAACTATAATATTTATAAAAACTATAATCGTAATAATAATATATTGTTATTACGAATTTATTGACACTTAATTTATTGAAATCGGATCAGTAGTTTAGGCGCATCGGTGAAACAAATATGCATACATGCATACGTCCTACATAGACTGCCATAATCCCTTTCTTTTGGCTTTGCCGGTGTCGTAGCATATTATACATATTATTACAGCATCTTCAAGCATCTTCGCGTCGCATCTCGGTGTGAACTGACTCTTAGACAGTAAAAACCTACAATACTTAAAAGCTAGATCTGCTTGATCTCAAAAAACTTTGTCCTTACTCACATAAAGCACCCATGTTTATAATGGTTTTACACCTGATTGAAAATAATACTATCCAAATCCACGCCACTAAAAGACCTTTTGTGTTATTTTATAACTATACGCGATAATTCCGAAAAAGCTATAAGATATTTCAAGAAACCTATTTATATGATGTAATAAGTATTTATTTCTGTTATTTGTCTAATTCTGTATGTTATAATAAGTTTTTTCAAAAATCGGCTCTTTTTGAGAAGTTCCCCCTAGCTCCGCCTCTGACAATAATTACGCGACCTCCGCTCCAGTGCCCACTTAACCCTATTCTATCGGCTAATTAGTTATTGTCATTGCCGGATGACTCTCGTGACAATGATGCAAATAGTTAGCCTAAAAAGGTTCATTCTTTGACCGCAAAAATGAGAATTTTGTCCGAGGAAAATAGACATCTTGCCATCACCAAGGCAGAGCACAAAAGTAACACAAGAAATATAATGGAAAATGTTCACTCATTTAAAATGTAAGCTTTCTGTATTCTCCGTGGGAAATAAAACTAATTGATGAATCGAATTAATTATTTTACATATTCGTAAAAAAAATAATTCGATTCATCAATTAGTTCCTTTCTAAAAAACAAAATTAAAAATGTAAGTAACTCCCGATACAGAAAGCTATAAAAAGTAAGTTACTAACCAGGATACAAAATATTGAACCAATCAGTGGAAGTTGCTTACCACCTTTCAACAACTAGAAAAGACCTTCATACGGCTTATTTTCATTACATATATTACAGCATATTTTCTTGGACCAAAGCCATGATCCATCTCCCGCAAAAAAAAAAACGCATCTTTATCGGACTTTTTTTTAGGAACTACGGTGCCACGGAAAGACACATAGACAGACAGACACGTCAAATTTATTACACCCCTCTTTTTTGTCGGGGACTACTAAATTATGCATTTCTGATCTAACAGTCGGGTTGTCATTTACTCGTTTGCGCATTATCTCTACACATTTAATTTCTATTGACCTGTATTACATCGAAAAATGCTATATTACAATGTAGTTTTAGTTTATCAATAAAAACATGCTGTATACACAATAGGTACACGTGGCGGAATTGAAACTTCATCCATCATTTAAAATCCAAAAACACTCTCATCGTGCTTAAAGAACGTCACTCCAAAAGGTAAAAAAATGTACACCTAGCGCCATCAGTGTATATCCATATTTTAGAAACTTAATGTAAGAAATATAAGTAACATCCAAAAACATGTCGCGACGCTTCTCAAACCTGAAATTTCACTCTTAGCGCCGCTAAAGTAGTTTCACTTCAATCAATCAATAGTTCATCACTGAAAAAGTTTAAACGTACCTAATAGGTACAAAAATATTTTCTAGACTTGTTATATTTTATTTTATTTAAAAAAACTGGATAGAGTCAAATTCTTGTTATTAAAATATTTAATTTATCACAAAAAATCTGAGAAATTTAAATAAATAAAACATAAATAAAACCACAAAAATATTTATCAGACCGCAATTTGAACCCACCACATGCCGAATTTTCGAACAAAGCAAAAATTATACATAAGCATATCATCTGCCAATAGGACTGACAGAATGACATAGTACGAGTCGAAATTATTGATATATTATTGAACGACAAAGAAAAATCATATGTAGCTTAAAAATGCGTAGATTCCCAGGGATAAGACCTAGCTAGATCGATTTTTCTCCCCCGAAGCTCCCTGCATATTTAATTTTGTGGTACTTGGTCGTTTTCGAGATTACGATTACATTATATATACAAGATTGTCTCGTTTAAAGTATAAGATACATTTTTTATTCACTTATAATTACAAATATCGAGCATGTAATACAGAGTTCTTGGTTCTTACTTGTATCCCTAGCTCTTACTTGTAGACCCTCCCTCCTTCTACACCGGTAATGGGTACACTCAAAAACAAGATCGTTGATCACCATCACCATCATCACAAACACCAATGTCAGCAAGATCGTGAAAGGTATCACACCGCCAAGCTTTCACTTCATAAAGACCATGTAGGTATTAACAATGTCGTTGTAAAGCAAAGTGAACGAAGTTTGTATAAAAATGTAACTATTGTTAGCAAATCGTTGGTAAATCTTATTATTAAAAATGACCTAACCAAGAGCATGTCGGGACATGTGTAAGGAGGGTTCCGTAACTATTAACGCGTAATAGATTTTTTTCAATTTACTTCAAAAGTTACTGTCCGATTTCGTTCCAAATAATTTTCCTTAATTTTAGTATTTTGCATGATCTATCAGTAGGCTTAAATTCAAGTCTCTAAGTCTCATAGTTTAGAAATGCCGGGAGGGGGGGGGGGGGCAACTTATAAACCACTTTGGAGGCCGGTTACTCTAAAATTTTTGATTTTGTAACAAAGTCATGTATGAAACCTTGACTTTATTTTAAAAGATCTATTAAACGAGAGAGCCACCTCTTAAATACAAAATTATTGTTATTTTATGACGTTACCCTACCATTACCGTTACCCTTATGGGTTCCTTGAGTACGACGGAACCCAAAAAAGTAAACATGACTGGCACGCGCCGGCATAATCCTCGCCCTTGGCCTCAAAAGCGATATGGAGTCCTGGTTAAAGTTTAATTGATTTATTCCGATGCCTGTGTGAATTGGAGGGAACATTTCATCTGTGGCTCAGTGATTACCGCGTCGGTGCATAAGCCGGGGGTAGCGGGTTCGAATCCCGCCGAAAGGACTAAAAGTTTTTTTGTGTATTAAAGTATTCTAGGATGTGTATTAAGCCTAGAGAAGATGATTTTCTTAAAGCCATTTGTTCGCGTGGGTAGCATTTTGCCGTCTGTTTTCATTGATAATTGATACAAGTAGTACATCAATATAATAATTTATTTTTGTAATGAATTACTACTTATTTATTTAGCTTATTCTTAATGTTTTTTTTTTTTTAAGTTTAAACAAGAACGTAACATTACGATGGACTTTTTGCTCTGAACCTGCATTACTTATCTACCCTCTTTAATACTTACGAGAGATACATAAATCAAGAAATTAAGTATTTTCCATGTATTTAATGTAATTTAACTAAAAACTAATTTCTTAATGGTTTGTGCAATTTTCATTGCACAGTAACATTGAACATCTGCGTCACCATTTCTTCACGAAACTATCTTTACTTGCTGGACCTAATATTATACTGAAAATGGCTTCGTTCTTTATTGCAAAAATTTTTAAATACGAATTCGAAAATGTATAAAAATCGACGATTGCGAAAAGACATTGAGATCGTGGTTGCACTGTACCCACGTGTCATTCGCAAATCAAACTAATTAGCGATGTCACTTGGTCGGATTATGACACACATGAGTGCGAGAGATCAGCGGTAGCGCGACTGCCACTGTCACCTGTTGACTCTGGGCATAATATGAAGTCAAAGAGCTAAAAGTAGCATTCGGTTCTTAGCGACTAATTTCTAAGTATGAATTTAAATTGAGCACTAAACAAATCCCGCGACCGCATCACGTGACCGGTGGACGTAGCTAGAGCACCTGATTCACTGGTCGCTGTCGCTAAGAACCGAATGCTACCTCAACACCGATCGTCTTAGTGTCCAGCCCAGTGCGGTCGGGTGCATGCTAATCGGTTCAGTTTAGCTCCCGACTCCATATGATAAATCTGAACTAATTACACATCACTACCGCACGTAGAGCCACGTACACAGCTCACATAGAAATTAACTTACTTATTTAACTTGAACCCTAGCAGTTAGCACTAGTCAAATCTATAGAGAACACAACGCGAGATGTATGTCACGCGCACATTATAGATATCTCGCCCCCAACATAGTCGCAAGGTGCCTTTATCAACGGCAGAGTTACATAATATAACTCCCATCAGGTAGTGTATTTGGCAATTGTGCTAGCGAGACTGACGGGATACTCAACGTAACAACAAGCGACAATAAAACAAAAAGTTAATCAATTCCATAATTCGAAAACACATTTTTTGCATCGGAAACCATTTGGTAATTGGTCACCTCAACTAGTCCTTTTACCACGTGGTTTGTCGATAACCAGGTATGTATGTAGCTGGTCGGACGGCTGTTGACTTATAATAGTGCTAACAGACGATCGGATTTGGTATGGAGCGGACCGTGTATAGAGTAGTCCGGCGAACATAATTTTTATTAAATAGCATTTAAAAAAAGAAAAAGAAAGAAATTGGGTTTTAAACGATATTTTTATAATAATTTTAAACTTTCATCCCCTATTTTACCCTCCTAGGGGCTGAAGTTTAGAAAACGCTGAAATACGTAATGCATAATTTTTTCCGTAATCAATTCATACGAAATATCATGCAAATATGATCAACGAATAAAAAGTTTCCTACAAATATTTATTACCTATTTTACCCCCATGGGGGTTCAATTTTGAAAAGTCCTTCCTTAGTGGATGCCTACGTCATATGAGAAATACGTACACGAATTTCAAATTTCTAGCCTTAAGGGTTTGGCCTGTGCGTTAATACATCAGTCAATTAGCTTATATATATATATGATTTCAATCGCTTTCGGGAATTGTAGATTTTCATTTATCGTTTTTTTTTACCCGACTACGGTGAATCCAAAAGAAAGGGTAATAATTTTAGCAGTCTATGTATGTTTGTTCCACCGTAGCGTCTAAACTACTGACCTTATCTTAGTGAATGAGGTGTTAAAAGATTCGTAATAATAGCCCGGGTAACTTAGGCTACATAATTTGCGAAGTCGGGTTATAGTTTTTCACTTTTGATTATTCATTCATTGACTTGGTCCAGCGGGCCAAATCCGAGCGTCTGTTAGCACTTTTGGGCCCACTTGCGCGGATCTGGGTTAAAGTTAACACTGGCTATATAATATATATGATATTATAATATTATGAGTTCTCTTTCATAAAACGGCCCTTATAAGAAACTGTGATAGAGCTAAGATGCCAGCTGACGCATTTAGAACGGAGACAATTGCCGACCGAAGATTTATATTATGAGTTCTCTTTCATAAATACGAAGAAAGAGAAAGATAACATGATATTTTACCCAGGGTTAACTTTAACCAAGATCTGCGTAAGTAATCTGACATAATATCTTACAACTTACAAGTATCAGTTACTCAAGTGAAATCCACAAGGTCGATCGATTGCATAATCAGAGCCCAGATTTGTCGGGCAATCAGTCGACAAAACAACCTGTTACACGATTGACTACTCATAAATCATAACGCATTCAGCTGAAATAGACAAATTAATAAAATCCGGTTTAATTTACTACGAATTCGTGATTATATGTAATATCATCGGCATGCCACGTCGGTTTATGTGATTTTATGCACTAGATAACGGTAATATATTATCGTTTAAAACAGCCTTCGTGGTTTACAGCTTAGCTCTCGACTCGGAGGTCGTGAATTCGATTCCCGCGTTGGAATAACAAAAAATGTTGTATCCAAGTTTAGTAAGAACAATGCAGGCTGATCATCCGATTGTCTGACAAGAAAGATGATCCATGCGTCGGTTGGGCATGTAAAAAGTCGGTTCTGCGCCTGATCTCTCGCGAGTCGCGTCGGTCATCCGTCGAGATACGTAGGGTAAAGGAAGAGAGAGTGTTTTAAGTTTTGTGTACTCCGCACTCACTAGGACACATTTAAATAATTCCTGCGTAGCTGGCCTGGTTTCAATTAAACCGGCCACCGTCACCGAAGTCACTTTATGGAGCTATTTATATATTATCGTTTCAATATTTTGCAATATTTTGAGCTGCCGCGACCGGCTAATCGTGTGCGGCAAGTCTATTTGTAATCATCTTATTACTGAGGTGTGCAATCATTAATAAATAATTACCCTATAATAAAATAAGCTTTAGCACACAAACGTTCTTTGACTACTTGTTTAAATTTATGGAATACTAACTTTTTCCCGCGGCCGCGCCCGCGTAAATAAAGTATTCCACAGGAGTACTGTTAATTTTGAAATATAAAAAGAAGCCTATGTTTTAATCCAGGGCCTGACCTACTACCATACCAAATTTCATCGAAATCCGTTCTGTAGTTTTTGCGTGAAAGGGTAAAAAAACTTCCATCCATCTGTTCATTTATCTAAGCCAGCAGTATAGCAGTATAGTATAGCAGTAGGTCACAAACTTTCACATTTACAGTAGTATAGTAGGATAGGATTTTGAACGTTTTCTGGGATTCTATTGTATAGTCTACATTGACCTTTAAACGATTTGCTACCTTTACTCAGTCTGGTCACCGGTATATCCCGCTTGTGCTCAATTCTAGTGTTGTTGTGTAGTAGGTATGTAGGGTTCCGTAATACACAAGGAACCCTTATAGTTTCGGTCTGTCCGTCCGTCTATCTGTCTGTCGGCGCTTCTAGCTTCTGTTATTATGAATATAAATGCATGAAATTTGATATAGTTATAGATTGTGTATAGATGACGGTTTTGGCGTGGATGATGTTTATAAAAATATTTTTTCATTCTATCGTTGGCCCCCCTTAGCATTTCTAAACTATTGCAGATATAAACTTGTAAGTGTCCATGCTGGTAGATCATGCTAAAAACTCTTAAGGAAAATTATTTTGAACGAAATCGGACAGTAACTTTTGAAGTAATTTTAAAAAACCTATTGCGCGTTTATAGTTACTGAACCCTCCTTAGACATGCTCTTGGTTAGGTTATTAAACATAGAATATTATATTTTTACGTTTATCAAGTAGTACCTCAATATTTCTTATTTCAGTGTATATAAATTAAATTAAACGTCTCCCTTATTCTCGAAATCAAAATGATAAAATGAATCATCGATCTTATCTCGATGTCGTAAAACATTTGCGTCAAATGACTTTTGACGTTTACGAGAGTACCGTTCTGGAGTTTTATGACACTGCGACTAGATCGATACTGCATTTTGAACATTTTCATTGAGGTACGAGAATTGTCCTACAGTAGGTACAATTTTTTCGTACTTATCAATAAAGTAATGTTTTTATCAACGCCTACAAAACAACACAAACTACGAGTATCTACAAAATCCAAAGACGGACAATTGTGGACGGCCCTTATAAGAAACTATGATAGAGCTAAGATGCCAGCTGAGGCATTTAGTACGGAGACAATTGCCGACCGAAGATTTATCTTACCTTCACTACGACTTGATATTCGATGCATAGTTATTGTTCAGCATACATTGCTGGTAAGCCCAAATAGTTTGATTTAATAGTGTATATGCAAAACTAGGAGTAGATAATTGTTCAATAGGGGGAGACGACTACACGTAAAATATTAAGCTAAATTATATACTCAGAAATATTGAGGTATCACTACTTGATAAACGTAAAAAATATAATACATATTTGATGTGTAGTTTATTAATAAAATACATCTAAAAATACAAAAAGGTTTCAAAGTTTTGTTGCTAAATTAGTAAAAAAACGCACATCATTAGTTACTTACATCATAAACAAAAACATTCGTTATTCTAAGTATGAACATAAACGCACAAATTTCGAAGATATTTATAAATATGTTCCTGCGGCCATATGTTTCACACACTTTTACCCAATCTTAACATCATAGTTAGTTACGACTTTTGTATGGAGCGTTTTCACGAGACTTGTAAACAAATCGGTGTATTTTTGAAAATATTGATGTTGAATAATGAATATAAGCTGCTTCTTCTGAGAACTTAATATGTACATTTATGCAATAAAAAAATATCTCGTCTAGCCTATAGATAAATAGCAAGGGAGCTTGCTATGTTTTCAGGATATTGCAGTATCGCGACGTGAACTTCTTTGCTATTATAAATGTTAAGGTTTGTGAAGACGTATGGATTGATGGATGTGTTGTCTCTTTCTAGCAAAAACTACTGAGTGGATTTTGATGAAATTTCGTATGGTAGTAGTTAAGGCGCTGGATTAACACATATCCTGAACAAGTGCCGTGTTCCCGTACTATATTTACGCAAAAATTAGTTTTTCCATGTTCGAGTTTGTTTCGCCGGATCTTCTCAGCAGGTTAGATTTGAACCAGTAGTGGCTTTTTCTCTGAATTTCTGAGAACTTAAGTTTCATTTAGATTTTTTTTTCTTTTATCTAAGCCAGCAATGTACTTCCAACGATGGTTTCTAAACGTATGCATTTCATATTTATTACGTCACGGTACAGGTGTCTGGTGGGATTTAGTTTAGCTGTGTATTGTTTATTAGCGCTCTTATTTCTTCTAGCAAACAGTAAAAAATATTAATTTCCTCGGATTCCTTTTGAATTACTGTTATGCGAAATACTTGAGGAATGAGTATTTAATTATGGAATCATTTTAGTACAAACTTATTGTGACTATTTATAAGCCTCATTATAAATAATAACACCCCACATCGATTTCGGTGAATACCAGTTACACCGGAGTTATTTTATAATGCCCAAATGTGTGCGCGATACACCAGAGCACTGTCTCGTCCTTCACTCTCGTAACAAAGTGGGACGGATGACCGACACGACTGGCGAGAGATCAGGCGCAGGACCGGCTTTTTACATGCCCATCCGACGCATGGATCATCTCTTACGTCAGACAATCAGGCGATAAGCCCGTTTCGTCTGCCTAATTTTCTGACACTGTCATGCCGCCTTGTCTGACACTGTCATGCCGCCTTGTCTGACACTGTCATGCCGCCTTGTCTGACACTGTCATGCCGCATTGTCTGACACTGTCATGCCGCCTTATCTGACACTGTCATGCCGCCTTGTCTGACACTGTCATGCCGCCTTGTCTGACACTGTCATGCCGCCTTGTCTGACACTGTCATGCCGCATTGTCTGACACTGTCATGCCGCATTGTCTGACACTGTCACGCCGCCTTGTCTGACATTGTCATGCCGCCTTGTCTGACACTGTCATGCCGCCTTGTCTGACACTGTCATGCCACATTGTCTGACACTGTCATGCCGCATTGTCTGACACTGTTATGCCGCCTTGTCTGACACTGTCATGCCGCCTTGTCTGACACTGTCATGCCGCCTTGTCTGACACTGTCATGCCGCCTTGTCTGACATTGTCATGCCGCATTGTCTGTCATTATCAGCCTAACTTATGCTAACCAAAGTTGAAAATAATATTTTTCTGTCGGAGTCGAGAGCCAAGCTCTAAACTCTAATATGTCACCGTAAATTTGTAAAGACCGTACGATTATAATAAAACTAGCGAGATTGTAAACTGTCGGAAGATTGTAAACCCGAACATACTGCTTACAATTTAAAGCATTATTTTTCGTTACATTATAGTATATTTGCTTTATTTATTTTTTTTGCTACGCCTCCGTTGCACCATAAAGCTCCCATAACTACTACCCCCCACCATAATATAATGTCGAATTTACGCCTTAACAAGTACAGATTTAGTCACCTCACGCCTTGACTGTGGTATCAAATGAAAAATTAAAAGCCGTAAGGCTGGGAATAGTTTCTTTTACGAGCAATTTATTAATGTATGTATCTTTTACTTATAAGAAAATTGCAGATTAGCATTAAGAACCGTTTCTTCGTGACGATCCGTTGCTCGATTTTGTCGATATTTTTAAAAACAATTAAAACATAGCTTTAAAGCGTTTTCACATTACGCGATACGATATCGCTTATCTGACTGGAAACGATCTTATGTCGTCGGCATAAGTGAGTCTTCCCATTATCCAATCTAATACCCGAGACAGGTAATAGGTACATGTCTCATATCGAAACATTATAGGTCTTTCTCATGTCTTTGTCATTATCGGACGCGATAAGCGATATCGTATAGCGTAATGTGAAAACGCTCTTGCAGTTATCGCAAAATATGTTCTATAACATCTGAGATTTTTCGACACGACACAAAATTGCCAACTTTACAATCGCACCGGAAGCTGAACATTTCCATCCCAATTCACAAACGCCAGAAAGCGTGACGAAAGATGTTACTGATTACAAATCGTCGATGTTATATAAAAGTTCAGTCTAGTTAAGTTTGCAGAAATCTACCAGTGCAAATGTCAAAACGCCTTACTTCAGTTGGTGAATTTGAACACGGCTTGAGAGATGTGGAGTATATGTTACGTTGGAGAGATAAATGAAAAGTATATTCCCGATAATATTGTATTGTCTTTTCCCTTAAATTACGTACATACAACGTTTAGCTTGATGTACTATGTAGATAGGAGGTTAGGACGAGACTTACTTACTAACATTGGAAATATAATAATGAAATGACTTGCAACCAAGAGGGCAAGCATGCATTACATGCACATATACAAGCGACATAGGTCAATGTTGACATTTGTACTGATGACTCACTGCAAACTTAACAAGAATAAACCATAACACCTGTCTGAGATACGCCAACTACTCAAGTCAGTCACTGCGATCGAATGATTGGCTGTCGTCGGTCGTGAGTGAACGATTGAGGGGATGAGTGAAGGTTTAATCTGGCTGGGTCGTTCGCTGCAGCTGTACAGTGTAAAGTTAACGATGGACGGACGGGAAATAAAATATACGATCCCATTTATATGATGCTGTAATCATCATCATCAGTACTCGCAGTTTTTGATGAGAAAAATCTCATATCACGTTTACAGACGCATCCATGGCGAAATAACACGTCACTACAATGTATTTTAAAGTTTCATTAATAATATTAAAAAAAAAACTTTTACCTCGCCATGCTTAAGTAAAAGTATTTAAAAAAAAACAAACAGGCAATAGAACTAATAGTACCAATTTAAGTGACACTTATTACCGTGCAATAAAGAAATAAAATGACACATTATTATGATCTAATTTGATATACTTTTGACATTAGAAATGTATTTTCGTTCGCTCCAGTGTAGGCTCCGATTTCACGAAAAAGTGCGATTCCCTTACATCTCGGGGAATTGTGAAGATATGATATTCAAAAAAGGCTCAAAAGATGCTTTGGCACCTCTGTATACGTTGTATACAGAGGTGCCAAAGGTGAGGCGCAAAAGAATTATTTGAGAAAGCCAAAAACGAAAAAAGTTATGGCCGAAGTATTGGAAAAAAAAACAATTTTTTTCTGTATTTTTGATTTTGACGCTCGACATTTTGGAAATGAAGAATGATATCAAAAATTAAAAAAAAATCTTCTGGACATTATAGTCGGCTACAATTTGAACCTAAAACAAAGACAATCCGGTTAATGGTTTGCCCTGTGGCCTTTTTTGAAGTTTTTTTCGAATTCCGTAGATTCATTTCCAATGTAGTCGATAGTCATGTGAGGCACGAAATCTGTGATTTTTTTAATAATACATTGGAATAATATGTGTTAATGTCTTTTTATCCGACTACGGCGAAGCCAAGCGGAAATGTAATGATTTTTGATGTCTATGTATGTATACTATAAATAAATATAGGTATGTGTGTGTGTGTATGTATGAATGTATGTATGCATGTTTGTTCCATCGTCGCGCCTAAACTACAGATCTGATTTTAATTAATGAGGTGTCAATAGATTCATAATAACAGCCCGGGTAACATAGGCTAAGTTATAAATCGATTTTCATACTGGAGTTATTATAGTTTTTATCGTTAATAATTTTAATACTGCAAAAACTTTCTTAATGTCTGTTTGTAAATAATTCTAAAAGATAACACAATCTAATCATACACCTAATAAACATAACAATTTGGAAATAAGTCGAAGTACGCAAGGTGAGTATTTGGAAGACTTAATTATAGATAACGATACTTTTAGAAGAGTTCTGTGCTCATAAACACTTAAGCGAAGTTTGTTTAAATTTGATTTCTATTGAGTTTGAGTGTATTTGTTTCTTTTTAGAAAATAATTTGGTAATAAATGTGAATAGATATTATTATTTCTGGTATACAATTTATTTAAGATTATATCTAGCAATATCTCCCGAAAAAATAACCGTAGCCTGCAAGCAAATGTGTGAGTGAACGCATAAGCATGCGTAGCTTCCTACCCACATTGCTTATGGCGTACACTCACAAACAAGATCGTGCAAACACCACCACCACACAAGCAACAATGTCAGCAAGGTCGTGCAAGGTCCCACACCACCATGCATGCATCCTCATCCTCAGGATGTGGACTCTGCGAACAAAGTTCATTAAGTGAGGGAGAGGGAGCCGCCTTGGGAGCCATGATCAGGGGATATACTTCCTCCGTTCCTCTGCATGGGAAAGCATTTGGGGATGACGCGCCCAGTACGAGTACTGGACGCAATGTGTCATTAGTTTTTTGGGGAAGACCCTCGCGGCAGAACGCAGGAGAAACCCTAAGCGTGTTATTACCTTCTGGTATGAGAATAGTAGACTATGTTCCAATTATGGAGACATTGGTGATCCAAACAAGGTGGAAGAGGCTCATTGAAAGAAACATTCTTTTTATTCAATTTGTTGATTGTTTACAAGTGATGGGTTTCAACCTTGGACGGTAAATAGTATATATATCTGTGGGAATAGTGGAAGCGCCAAAGGGAGATTTCACTCACTTGAAGTCATTTCAGCTGTTGTATGTATAGCGCCGAACTACAGAAACTTCGATAGCGCGATTTAGGATTGTAGCGCTAATCGGTCCGCCACATCACTTCCCCCCGAAGACTGGAGGTCAAATCTTAAGTATTTGGCTTGAGTCGCCAGTTCCAGAGAGTCCCAGTGAGTTGGAACTGTGCTGCTGCTGCACGGGCTCCAGTGAATCGGAGTGCTGCCATGCGGGGCCTGGGGTGCTTGCTTATTTAAATTTGTTATTTATAAATTAATTATAATATATAACTTGAACCAATTAATATTTATAAATATTAATTGGTTCAAGTTTTTTGTTTATCGATCCGTATTTGCTTCTGATGGTATGTAGAATAAAGTAGTTTCTAAATAATATTATCACTATTGTTGTTCGTCTCGTTCATTTAAAATAGTCGAGTGACGTTAGCTTTTTAGTCGATTCCAAAGTTTAACCATTTTTACGTCTAACGTTACTGGACTAAAACATATATCTTATAAAGATTAGAGCCTTTCTCCAATTATACTTATGCGCCAATAAGAGTCCATCAAAAATTATATAATTCAATTGAAAGAAGTTCTATCTATCTAAAAAAAATCGTGCGTAAAATGAATATAATTTACTCGTGCCGCACGCTAAGCTGCTACGCTAAGTTCGTAGGGCCCAAATAGAAAAAGCAGAGGATTTTCATTCAACTATAGACGTTTCAAAACTTAGATGTGGTGTTATTGGATTGTGGTGGATATTGGTAGAATATTAACCATTAAATATTCGTTAACGTGCACAAGTGTGGGAAAGTGGTACAACTTCAAAAAACGTGCTATTTTGTGTTTCCTCTTCTACCACTTTACTGAATCGACTGACTTGACTCATTGACTGCACTGACTATTTATTTGGACTTTGACTAGACCTTAGACTTGACGATTTAGGAATACGGTGTTGAAAATTGAAACGAAAATTCTATTTCCCGCTTTTTTAACATGACACTGGCAAATGGTTTTCAGCCGACGCCATATATTAAAATTAAAAAATAAAGAATAGAACTTGACAAGTGTCAACTGTCATTAGATAAACTCTTTACTCGGTTCAAAATAGGTTATATCTAAATTCTAGCGTGGCACATAAACGTGGCATCCTAATATAATTTGACGCGCATGTGCACAATATGTTGTTGTGCATTCCGAATTTATACGTTTACCTACAAGTTACAAGATATACAAGATACAAAGGGCGAAAGTAAATCATGGGCGAAATCATTCGTCGCACTGTTTGAAATTAACCTCAATAACACGAGGTGTACACAATAAAAGTATAGTTATTTTCTTATTCCATATTTTATGGTATTGTAGTATAATATTTATCTTTTATTACGTGATTTTTATTTCAGCACCATAAAGGCGTATGTGAAACGTGTGTGATGCGTTCGTTTCGCTATGTTTAACATTAACCCCATTTACACGTGGTGCATACATTGAAGGTAATTGTTTTAATAACCTATAAATTACAATGAATGATTGTCTTGTACTAAAAGGATTTTATTTTTTATTTTCAGCACCCAAAAGATGGTGGAATGTTATTTCGGCAGAAGGACGATATTGTCAACAATTAAAATTAATAATAAAATATGTTAAATAATATAGCTCAACATATTATTTTCATCATCACCGTAGAATCAGAATAATATCATATAATCATCGTAAAATCTAATAAATTTATTAATATCATGTCAAAATCATTATGTCATGTAAACAGTCAAATTGTAGTTAATATCTAGTAATGATTATTATAAATGACATCTTTACTAATTTAAGTAATATTGATTAGTCAATAGTCAATAATAATTAAAATTACACATGACAATAAATAATATTTATAATTAATTAATTATGCACAAAAGAGATCAAATATACTGTAAAAGCATTTATCTATTAAGTATTTGTTGAAATTTCATTATTTGTGTTTTCTTGAAATTTATCTTTAAGTTTTAATATTTAAGAACTTTTAGATTTAACAACATTATAATATCACTTAAACTTTTATAATAAACACCACAGTACTGTCATCTACAAATAGTGTCATAGGATAGTTTATGCTACGAGGCAAGTCATTTATGTATATCAAAAACAGTAGTAGCCCTAAAACACTACCTTGCGGAACACCAAATTTCACTTTTCGGGGCTCTGACGAGTATGTCCCCTATGTTTTTGTTTTTGTACATATACTTGTGATTTGGGTAATTTGAGCCCTATTGGTTAGAAATAATTTTATCAGATTGAGTATATTTTCTCTTACCCCGTATTTATTTAACTTGTCTATTAGTACGTCATGTCTTACATAGTCAAAAGCTTTAAATATATCCATATAGAGAACTGTAAACGGTATTGCTTTGTCAATATTTGAGACTATATCATTTAAGAAATTGTAGATAGCTAAAGTAATAGACAAATTCTTCCTGAATCCTTTTTGTTCTTTGGCTCATAATCTATATTTTTCAAAGTAGGAATATAGCGCTTTGTATATAATTTTTTGTATAATTTTAGAAAAAACAGAACTAATACCAATTGGACGGTAACATGATACATCTATCTATCTCCTATAGTTTAAAAATGCTAATGAACGTAAATACAAAATGCTGGCCGTTTACTCTAAATTTGATGACATTGTAAAAATGTCATGTATGAAACTTTATTTTTATTTTAATATTACTATTCAACAATACCCCACAAGGTGGGGTAGAAAAAAATATATATATATCCCCACTTTACAACCCCAAAAATATAAAATTATTATTATTTTATGATGCCAAAACCGAAATCTATACACATTATATAACAGTACTAAATTTCATTCATTATAAATACAGAAGCTAGAAGGGCAGACAGACAGACGGATAGAGCGAGATTATAAGGATTCCTTGAGTTTTACGGAACCCTAAAAAGCATGTTCATCATACTCGATCCGTCCTTCCACATTAATATTGAAAGCTTGCATTTTATCATAATCGCTTGACATTCCACAGCAACGTGAAACAAAAATATTTGAAGATTTGCAATAGAAGATTATGAATAGCCTGTTTGGGGAAGGTATTTTTATGTTTCTTTTGGGAAATTAATCATTGTAAATTCGTGGAGTTGGCGCTTAGAGAAATGATAAGCAGACCTTATTTGGCTGTATTGTGCTGGTAGGGTTACCTTTCAATATGTGCTTTTTTGTCCTTTTTGTAGACAATTAATTGTTAGTCCCTTGGTTGTAAAAATGTTTTATTACATCTGTGTAAAATGTATGTAGTTTATTTAATCCAATTATCTCAATACATTTATAATACCTTTCTATTTTAACTTTGACAAAATTGGAACCAACGCATAGTTATAATGTTTTATATATATATATATATATATATATATATATATATATATATATATATATATATATATATATATATATATATATATATATATTAATGTATTATTAGGCATTAATATAGAAAAAATATTAATGCCGCTCACTCCCCCACCATGCAAACTGTAATTTCACACTCCTCCGCTCGCACCTACTCTGTTTTACGATACGATTACTATAATCGTATCGTAAAACAGAGTAGGTGCAAGTTTTTGCTTCACGTATATAATATGATTATTGTTATTGTGTTGTAATAAGCATTTTATGTTCATTTTACTGTACTGTTCTTATATTAATTTTAAATTTATTTTACTGACGATGCAAAGTGAAAGAGACCGCTTTAAGCAGTAAGACCTCATTTTTGAACAATTTTTGTTTTCTGTGATGAATTTTTATTTTTGTTTTGTTAAAAATTTATTTTTCGTCTGTTCAATGTTCATTTAATTATGACAACATGATAATAAAAAATCTAAAACCCTTTTTTTTAATCTTAAAAAATAACTAATATTTATCGGCATATGTGTTTCAACCTAAATAACTTTTTCTTTATATATATAAAACAATTTAAAATTTAATTTGTAAAAATGTGATATTCGACACTAGGCAAAATCCCTATATAGGCATTTAAGCCAACTACATATTATGTACCTATACGTAAATAAGGTAAATAAGGGATTTGATGAGAGCTTAAAAATACAGAAAAAAAATCCAAAAAATAATAATTCTGACAGACTACAGAAAAATCTGTTTTTTTTGTCACTGGTAGCCCTAGGTTGGTACAATTTTCTTGCAATTTACTGCGAGACGCGTCCATTCTCAAAACTTGGCAAAACTCCGCCGGAGCCCGGATAAATGTGCTTTTGAGATTTATCGAAAGAAATATACATTAATTAAATTAATATTTTGTCGAGTTTCTTGTGATATGTTTAACTTAAACTAAATTAGTTTAAGTTAAACATATCACCGTGACCATATTTTTGTCGTTTTATACGGAACCCTTCGTGCGCGCGGCCAACTCGCACTTGGACAGTATTTTGTTTAGTTTATGTACATATCTTTATAATTAGTGATTACGAATAAAAATATCTATCAATAGAATGTTAAAAAATTACATAGCTATTTTACCCATTATAATACAATTAGCTAAGTGCCGATTTCACCATCGCCTATTTAAAGTTAATTGTTGATTAACTACCTATCATTTACATGATAGGTAGTTAATCAACAATTAACTTCGTAGTTAATCTAATCATTAATCTCTCGATCTTCGTAGGCGGTGGTGAAATTGGGACCTACATTACGAATTCATATGAACAATAATTCCCTCTAGGGTGGAAAATTGATATTAATCCGACAATCCCTCATCTCGTCGCTAATCCGCGGATCAGATATCCAATATGTTCAAATGTTTGATTGAAATTAACAATACCTATATCAAATATTTAATATTTGATATAGGTATTGTTACCCAGTTGGAGCCAGATATATTTTTGCATTATGACATTCTAGGCATATTATTATTTACGCATCTGTGCATTATCATACTGAAAAAGTATTCCCATAATCCGATTTGATTTCGGGCGCCGATCTCCGAAATACGAAAGCCAAGGGCAAGTAAACTGCATGAATCATAATATTATACCTGTCTTTCACATTAGGCGTCAGATACCGAAAGCGGATCGGATAATACAGAACAAACCTTCATACAATAAAAAGTTACGCCATCTTGGTTTTCACCATACTTCAAATGTCAGCCATCTTGTTTTCGCCATACTTCAAATGTCAAAATGGCCCTAAAACTCTCAAAAGTGAGGCCATTTAACTGGAGACACTTTTTGTCATGACGCGACCATACTTTTCTGTAAAACTAATGTAACTATGTAGGTAGGAATACCTTATTTAGCCTGCCTACACCTACCTACTTGTGTATCAATATCAATTAAATACCTACTGCCTAGAATGACGTTATTGACGAATTAGGGTTCCGTACCCAAAGGTTAATAAAAACGGGACCCTATTACTGGGACTTCGGTGTCTGTCCATCTGTCTGTCTGTCCGTCTGTCAGTCACGAGTCTGTATCACCTTAACTGTAACAGCTAGACAGTTGAAGTTTTTACACAGAAGTTTCACAGAAGGTGTTCCGTTGCCGCTGTGACAACAAATACTAAATCTATATTATAATAAATCTGTAGAGAGGTCAATTCTGTACATGAAATATTTTTAAAAAATAACTATCAGGGGGTGATTAGGGATCGCTACTGATGTCAAAAATGCAATCAGTAAAAATTTTGTCTGTCTGTCTGTCTGTCTGTCTGTCTGTCTGTATGTTCGTTATAGAAACAAAAACTACTCGACGGATTTTAATGAAATTTGGCACAATTATTCTTCATACTCCTGGGCAGGTTATAGTATACTTTTCATTACGCTACGATCAATAGGCGCAGAGCAGTAAAGGGATATATTGGGAAAACGGGAGAAGTTACTCCATTTTTTAAGCTTCCACCGCGTGTGCAGCCTTAATGGTTAGAGCTGCATAGAAATCACGTATGACGGAAATATTTTCCTTAATATTATATAAAAATATTTCTTGACAGCATAATGTCTATCTTTTATGGTTGATTTACAATAGCACGTGAAACTTCCGGTAGCTTAGCAATTCGGAGCTTTCTGATTATATTGGTCTAATCTTACGTTTACAACACTCTCACTCATCCCTAATTAAAAAAAGTTAACATTATTACTTATTCAATAAAAAAAGAATCATGTAAATCGGTGTAGAAACACCAAAGTTATACATGAAATACACTAATAAGTAATCGCGCGTGAATACAGAATCATGCAATAAGGATTATTTTTGTGTATCAGTTGCCGCGCTCGACGCGCTTCGCGGCGGGAGGTATAAAAAGGCGGGGGGTCCGCGTGCGAACTTACCAAACAAACTAGCCACCAGGCTAGTTATAGTCCGACTTAGCTACAGCGGTCTTAACCCGACCCTTAGCATAGACCCGTTCGAAAAAAAAAAAGAAACAAAAAAATAAAAAGCGTGCGAACTTCATACAATATTTGGCTGTTGAAGCGATAGGACGTTCAGATTGTTCGACCTTATTGACAGACAATAATTATAGTTATTAGTGTTTATCAGCGCGATTTTTAGTTTTTGAATAGGTTATTATTAGATTTGTTTTGTTGTCTTTATTTTATAAAATAGGTATAGAGGTTTTGTTAGTATTAGTAGTTTAGTTATTTTAGTTTATTAGTTATTTTGGTAGTGTTAAATATTTCGAAAGTAGAATTATTTAGTTCTAGTAGGTACCTATATTTTTCACATTTTATAGGTTCATATAGATAATAGTCTCCTTATTTAAATTACTTTTAGATTAATTATAAGTTAACATTTATTTAGCAGTAGTTTTAAATAGGTACTTAGGTGTCAAATAGGTTATAACATACGTATATTAAACGTAGTTTAGGTAGATACTTAGGTATTTAAGTAAGCATTTAGATTTCATAAGTGTAAGGTAGCTTCTGTTACCGTCGATTAAAAATTCACAATGCCTCCAAAAAACGACCATCTTTATCTCGAAATTCGAGAGATGCTAAGAGGATGAGAAATACGCGTTCTCAAGAATCGGCAGAGGAAAGAGCGCATCGGTTAAACTCTATGAGAGTTAGTGCCTCAACTTCTCGAGCCAATGAAAGCTCTCCTGAGAGAGAGAGAGGTGCGATTAGCAGCTGACTTTTTCTTTTTTTTTTGAGCTTTTCTCAGCGAGAGCTGAGTCTTACCAATGACCGAGAACAACATGTGTTATCCCGAGAAGCTGAAACTGCTGCACAACGAGAATTGCGTCTCACAGCTGATCGCGAACGACATACATTTTCTCGCGAGTCAGAAACCTTTACTGAGAGGGAATTGCGTCTCACAGCTGACCGCGAACGTCATACATTTTCTCGCGAGTCAGAAACTTTTACTCAGAGGACATTGCGTCTAACAGCTGACCGCGAACGGCATATTTTATCTCGCGAGTCAGAAACTTTTACTGAGAGGGAATTGCGTCTCACAGCTGACCGCGAACGGCATACATTGTCTCGCGAGTCAGAAACTTTTACTGAGAGGGAATTGCGCCTCACAGCTGACCGCGAACGGCATATTTTATCTCGAGAATCTGAAACTTTTACTCAATATGAAGACCGTTTAACAAATGATAGGGTGCACCATAATATTATTCGATCTCTCGAAGATGAACATGAGCATGAACAACGACTAGAGTCGGTACGCGAACATTACAATTCTTTGAGACACGAACGATCAATAAGTCTGTCTAATGAGAGATTAAGAATCGAAAATATTCGGTCTCTTGAAACGGACGAACAGCGAGAGGCCCGTCTTACTGCAGATAGATTTCGACATAGTCTTAATAACTTAGATGTATACATAGAAGATCAATTTAGAAATTCGGTGGCGTGGTCCGACAAATATAAAAGTGGGTTTGCTTATAACCTCACAATTGATTACAGATCATCTTCTGTAATAGGCGATATGAACGTGGTATGTTCTTTTTGTAATGCTTCAAAGTGGAGTAAGGAGTCGGCTGGTTTCTGTTGTTCTGGAGGTAAAATAAATTTGCCTTTATTCGAAGACCCACCGGAACCTTTAAAATCACTACTTTTAGGTGAACATGTGCAATCGAAACAGTTTTTAGACAATATTCGCACTTATAATAGTGCGTTTCAAATGACATCCTTTGGTGCTCAACAAATCTCAGAAGGTCCTTTCATGCCTACTTTTAAGATACAAGGTCAGGTTTACCATTTGATAGGATCCCTTTTGCCTGAAGACCAACCTAAATTTCTTCAAATATATTTTGTATCCGACTACAACGAACAGTCGAATATAAGAAATCAATATTTCCCGAATTTAAATACTGAACTCATTTCACAACTTCAGAACATGTTGCATCAGGTTAATTCGTATGTATGCAGTTTAAATCGGCTTTAGAAGCTCTTCCTCGAGAAGATGATAACAATTATAAAATTGTTATAAATGCCGATAGGCGTCCAACTCAGGAACACCCTGGGCTATATAATGCTCCATCCACGAATGAAGTTGCTGTGGTATTGGTCGACCAGGAATGTGATAGGCGTGATATCGTTATCCGTTCCAGAGACAATCGTTTGCAACGTATTTACGAAACCCACAGGGCTTACGACAGTTTGCAATATCCTTTGATATACTGTCGAGGAGAAGATGGTTACAATTTTGCTTTATACCAAACTGATCCGCGTACAGGCGCACCTACTTATAATAAAAAGATTTCATGCCTTCAATTTTACTGTTACCACTTGCAAGTAAGACGGAATAGGTTTGTATACTTTCAACGTTTTCGTGGCTTATTCAATCAGTTTATTGTAGATATGTACGCAAAAATTGAAACCGAAAGATTAGTTTATATACGATCTAATCAAAGGCAGCTGCGCGCTGAAGAATACGTGCACCTTCGCGACGCCATGCAGCAAGATAATGATACGGTGAATATGGGCCGTTTAGTTATTTTGCCCTCTTCTTTTACTGGTGGTCCGCGCTACATGCACGAACGTACTCAAGATGCTTTTTGTTACGTAAGAAAATATGGACGTCCCGACTTATTTATTACTGTGACTACCAATCCTAAGTGGGATGAAATCACTCGGGAGCTTCTTGAGGGTCAAGCACCGCATGACCGCCATGATATCATCGCAAGAGTTTTTCATTTAAAATTAAAATCAATGATAGATCTACTTACCAAATATAACATTTTTGGAGAAGTATTGTGTTATATGTATAGTGTTGAATGGCAAAAACGCGGCTTACCTCACGCACATTTCCTGCTTTGGTTAAAAGATAAGGTTCGACCTAATGATGTAGACAGTTTAATCAGTGCTGAAATTCCAAGTCCGATTGCAGATCCCATGTTATACGACATTGTTAAAACTCATATGATACATGGTCCATGTGGTGTATTTAACGGGAATTCTCCTTGCATGCAAGACGGTCGTTGCACTAAAAGATATCCAAAAGCCTTAGTGGATGAAACTGTAACAGGACTCGATGGATACCCATTACATCGTCGCCGTTCGAGAGACAATGGTGGTTTTACTGAAAAGCGAGTGGGTCGTTCCGCATTCTCCTGTGTTGTCCAGAGCATTTCAAGCTCACATAAATGTTGAAATGTGTAATAGTGTAGAGTCAATAAAATATATTTGTAAGTACATCAATAAGGGCAGTGACCAAGCTACATTTGCTTTGAGAAATGAACATGATGAAGTTACACGTTTTCAGTCAGACAGATATATAAGTTCTTCAGAAGCTGTATGGCGGATCTTAAGTTTCAACATTCACGAAAGATATCCACCTGTGACTCTCTGGATGTTCATCTTGAAGGCGGTCAACGGATATATTTCAACGCCGAAAATGTCACAGAACGGTTAGAGAACCCTAGACAAACAACTTTATTAGCATTCTTTCGACTTTGCCAAACTGATGATTTTGCAAAATCTCTTTTGTATGAGGAAGTTCCATTTTTTTATACCTTCGATAAGCAACGAGGTGTCTTTAATCGAAGACGCCGTGGCAGGCCTGTAGATGGCGAGTCAGGTATTTTCAAAGAACATGTCCTTGGTAGAGTGTACACAGTTCATCCTAACAACGCTGAATGTTTCTATTTGCGATTATTATTACATACCGTGCGAGGACCAACCTCCTTTAGAGATTTAAGAAAAGTGGACGATGTTGTTTATCCCTCTTATCATGCAGCTTGCCAAGCGCGTCATTTGCTTGAAAATGATCAGCATTGGGATGACGCTTTAGCAGAATCCTGTGTTAGTGATAATCCACGACGGTTACGCTATTTATTTGTAACATTACTCACATTTTGTAATTTATCAGATGCTGTACAGTTATGGGAAAAATATAAAGAAAAATTTGCAGAAGACTTTCTTAGAAATATTTCTAACAATGATGAAGGCACTACTACTGACCATTTCCGTGATCTTGCCATAAATCAGTGCTTATTAGCTCTTCAGGATGATTTAACAGCAGTAGGCGGTAAATCACTCTGTGAATATGGTTTGCCAACACCAACCTCAGTCGGAGAGGTAACTAATAGGGAATATTCCGCAGAAATTGGTTACAACTTAATGGAACTGCAGACAACATTAGAAAACGGTGTCCCAATGATGACTGCAGAACAACGTTCAGTTTATGATCGCGTGTGCGAAAGTGTTCAAAATAATTTGGGAACAATATGGTTTTAGATGCACCTGGAGGAACAGGGAAAACCTTTTTAACTAAATTAATATTGGCTTTTGTTCGAAATCAGCGTAAAATAGCTCTTGCCGTAGCTTCATCAGGGATAGCTGCAACATTACTACCAGGAGGTAAAACTGCTCATACTACGTTTAAAATACCAATTGATTTAGATCGCACGGAAAGTCCAACCTGTAGTATTTCAAGAAATAGCGACAAAGCTAAGGTATTACGCGAGTGTAATTTAATCATATGGGATGAATGTACGAATGTATAATGTATGAATGCCCATCGAAAAGGAGTAGAAGCGGTAGACAGAACATTAAGGGATATAAGGCAAAATGATCGACCAATGGGCGGTATCACGGTTTTATTTTGTGGTGATTTCCGGCAAACCTTACCGGTAATACCACGGGGAACCCGAGCTGATGAGGTTAGGGCTTGCCTGAAAAGCTCTTATTTGTGGCGTGATAAACAATTGGTGCATTTGACTATTAACATGCAAGTGAGAACTGGAGATAACCCGGATGATAGTCAATTTTCTGATACATTATTAAAGATTGGTGAAGGTACCTATCCACAACTACACCAAGGAAAACTTATTCTGACGCCTGAATTATGTTGTATAGTGCAATCTCAACCACATCTTATATCGTCGGTTTACGGTGACGTAACAAATATATTAAATAGGGACAATTCTTGGCTATGCGAAAGATCTATTTTAACTCCTCGCAATGACCTGGCATCTGAGATTAATAACAAAATACTGTTAAATTTTAAATTATTTAAAGTTAAATAATTCCCCCTGTATATTCGATACAGGGGGAAAGCAAAGTTTATAGATCGATAAATAGAATGGTCGATGAACAAGAAGCCACTAATTACCCGGTAGAATTTTTAAATTCTTTAAATATGCCCGGACTTCCTTCTCATGAAATTTGTTTAAAAATTGGCATTCCGATTATTCTGCTCCGAAATTTAAAACCACCACAACTTTGCAATGGAACTCGACTCAAAGTAACCCAGTTGCAACAAAATATAATCGAGGCTCAAATTTTAAAAGGTTGCGGTGCAGGAGAAACCGTTTTTATTCCCAGAATACCCTTAATACCAAATAATTTTCCATTCCAATTTAAAAGGACGCAATTCCCAGTATCGTTGTGTTATGCAATGACAATTAATAAGGCTCAAGGGCAGACTTTTCGTGTTGCCGGAGTAGATCTCGGTGTCAGTTGTTTCTCGCACGGTCAGTTATACGTTGCTCTTTCCCGTGTTAGCAGATCTAGAAATCTTTATGTTCACGTGCCGGACGGGTCAACTTTCAATATAGTTTACCCGGAAGCTTTGCGCTAAAGTATTTTCGTTCTATAGGTACTTTAGCCTCATGTGAATGTGAATACATTAACTTAATCTAAACAATATTACCAATACATTAACTTATTCTCAGCTATCTATACTTTTCTGCCGGAAGTCACATTCCACGCGGACGAAGTCGCGGGCAAAAGCTAGTACGGAATAAAATATAATTATATTTAGGGCTCCTACAAACAACAAATGTGATTTTTTGCAGTTTTGTACGGAATCCTACGTGCGCGGATCCGACTCACAATTGGCCGGAATTTTAATATTCTCCAATTCACACTTTGAAAAAATTTGTTTGAATCTACATCTACACTAATATTATAAAGAAGATAAGTTTACCGATTTTGATGAAATTGGGCAGAGATATAAAGTAGACCACTGGGAAGGACATATGATACTTTTTATCGCGGAAAAATGTACGGTTTCCGCAAGATTAACTTTTACGCGCACGAAGTCGCGGACAACATCCAGTTGGTTAATATCTGAACACTAGATATCGATTTTGTTCTAGCTCCATGATGCTTCTATCTCGCTAATACAATCAAGTCGAATTGTTGAAAGAAGAGCAAACGTTTTTACGATTTTCAATCTTAATTTAAGATGAGATCCTTTCGCAATTTTATTAGGTATGGTCTAGAAAATTCTACGTATTATTTATTCTAGACAACTTTTAGCTTAAGTTATGATTAAAAAATCGACTATGGTTTGTCAGTTTAGACTTAATTTTTAGGATATATAACGGGTAATCTATAACGGGTACCCAGTTATACACACACCGGCATATTTAGCGGAACATAAAATAAAGGTTTGATATCAGTATCATATAAGGTTGCTGGTTGGTTTATACTTCATTTAATTTAAAAAGAAATATTTTCAAATTAAGAAAACAACTGAACATCACATTTTATGCAATTGTTTTAATTTTATTCAAATACACTTCCTTCTGAGTTTGATTTAAAATTTCATTGAAATACTGTTTTTTGTTTTTTTTTTTATCGCGTATCTTTTTGGAGTTGAGGACTGAATTATGCCTGACTTAGCCCCAACGGAGATTGCCAGGGCACTCGAAATGCGAAGAAATGGTCAAACCTACAGAGTGATATCCAGAGATCTTCGTCGACCAGTTTCAACGATCCATCGCAGTATCCAACGGTTCAGGGAGACCGGTACTTATGTGAGAAGAGCAGGACAAGACAGAAAAAGACGCACTTCGAGTAGGGATGATCGTTTCATTCGGCTTCGTGTACGTAGGAACCCCCGTTTGACGGCCGTCCAAGCCCGACATGAGTTAGAAAAAGTGCGGGGTGTAACCGTAAGTGAGCGTACGGTACGAAGAAGGTTCGAAGAAGAAGAACCCAAACGGGTTCATTTGTGCCCGCCAAGGCTCCAAGGCTCGAGGTAAATCATCGTAGAAACAGGTTAACTTTTGCTCAGGAACATCGACTTTAGAACGCGGACCAATGGAGTAAGGTATTGTTTAGTGATGAGTGCAGAATTCTCTTAAATCAAATTGACGGCAGGCAAAGAATATACAGACGCAAAGGAGAACGATACATTCAGACAAATTTTGAAACTACAGTTGCATACGGTGGTGGATCAATAATGGTTTGGGCGGGCATTTGTTTGGGAGCTCGCACAAACTTGGTAGTGATTGACAGAGGGAGTCTGACTGCAGACCGCTATGTCAGAGAAGTTTTAGAAGAAAATGTCGTACCGTTTGCCCCATATATCGGTGACGATTTTGTTTTTATGCAGAATAATGCTCGGCCGCATACCGATCGGGTAACTCAAGCTTATCTTAATGATATGAATATCACTGTTATGGAGTGGCCGGCGAGATCACCGGATATGAACCCAATAGAGCACGTTTGAGACTTGCTGAAAAGAAAAGTTAAGTCCAGAATTCCAGCTCCTGCCACTGTGGGTGAACTGCGAATCGCCGTAGTTGAGGAATGGCGGAGACTATCCCAGGAGACCATCGATAACATCATTCTCAGTATGCCTAGACGGGTAGAAACTTTAATAAGAGCACGTGGAGGAAATACGCGATATTAATCACCATTTTTCTAATTTAATTAATTGTTATTTTAGTATTAATTTTCACTTTTACATGAAAAGTTCAAAAATGTACCATTTTTCACAAATAGTCTTTACTCGCAAAATCTGTTCTTAATGTGATCTCATTTTAAGTAAAACAAATGAAACTTTAAATAACAAAAGAAGTGTAGAAAGTAGATTTTAAAATAAAACCATATTTTTTTAATTATGGACCTTTTTTTTGTGTTCCGCTAAATATGTGTTCCGCCGGTGTGTTTAGATTTTATTAAAAGATTTATTTATTTATTTTATTTAATGATTTATGTACACATAGTAAACCTTTGACATTGACAACTTGAAAACAGAAAACAGTTTTGTACACAGGCGCTACTTATTCCAAATTGGAATTTCTTCCAGCAGACCTGATACAGGAAAGTTTAGATATAAAAGTAACAATAAATGGTGCGTACTACTACAATTTACATATAACAATAATAATAAATGAATGCATATATATACGAATACTTACATAGATATATTATAATAAACTAATATATATCATAATCATTACAATTGCAATAAAATATTGGATAAAAATTACATACTTATAAATAATAATCAATCATACTATATAACACTTTAATTAAAGGCTAAGCTGAGAAAGTGCTCGCGCAGCCTTTTCTTAAATAACACAAGTGTCTTACACTCACGTATCTGAGTTGGTAAGGAGTTCCAGAGCTTAGTAGCGTGGACCGTGAAGGAGTAGGCAAAAAAGTCAGTACGATGGGGAGGGATATCTAGAAGGGTGCGTCTAAAGGGTCTACAAGATAAGTTGTGAAAATTAGGAAAGGAGAAGCGCTCGTTTAAGTAAGAAGTAGATGAGGGACTAAATAAAGTATTGAAAAGAAAACATAATATGCGATAATTTCTGCGAAGGCGAATAGGAAGCCACTGGAGCTACTTTCTGTATTGGGATACGTGGTCTCGTTTCTTTAATCCAAAAATGAAACGTATGGAGAGATTCTGCAAACGTTCTAACTTGTTTAGGATCTCTTCATTTGCATCCAGGTAACAGACGTCAGCATAATCGATTATAGGTTGAATAAGGGTTTGTGCCAAAATAATTTTAGTAGGAGCTGGAAGGAAGTTTTGGAGTAACTTGAGCGAATGGAGGGCGTGGTAAACTTTACGGCTAACATTGTTGGTATTGGCATTCCAAGACAGGTGAGAGTCAAAAATAACTCCCAGGTTTTTGGCAGAGTCGGAAAAGGGAATCAATGAACCGTTTAGACTAATGGGAGGAAGAGTTGATTTATTAAGTAGTGCTAACATCCGTTTGCTACCTATTAATAATGCCTTTGTTTTAGCAGGGCTTACAAGTAGACCAAAGGATTGTGCCCATTCACTTATTCGACTAAGATCATCATTAATAAGAGCTATAGCGGATGCTGCATGAGGAATAGTGAAATGACGGTATATCTGAAGATCATCAGCATAAAGATGATATTTAGCCACTATCACCTTAGTAATAAAGTTAATGAAGATTGAGAAGAGAAGAGGAGAAAGCCTTGGGGAACACCCGCATCAAGATAACACCAATCTGAGAAATTATCATTGACTTGCACTCGCTGCGAGCGACCCCGAAGGTAGGAGTTAAACCAGGACAGGACAGAAGGGGACATATTGAGAGACTGAAGCATACCGACTAGGATATCGAAGTTAATGGAATTGAAGGCATTGCTGAAATCTAAAAGAACGAGGACACTTAGATATTTATTTCCCATAGCCCACCGAATGTCATCAGTGACATTTACAAGTGCAGAAACAGTGCTATGACCAGTACGAAAACCAGATTGTAGTGTACTTATTAGTTTATTTTCTATCAAAAATGAAGAGAACTGCTGGTGGACGATGTGTTCTAAAACTTTAGATAGGAATGGTAGTATAGATATAGGACGAAAACATGATAGAGAAGTAGGATTATTAACTTTTTTTTTTTATATTCTAGTATAAAGATTTTAAAGATTTATTTATTTATTTATTTATTTATTAAAGATTTTATAGTCTACTATAAAACTACCGACTATTCGTTACTTTATACTTTACCCTAGTTTACCCTGGATTACAATTTAAATATTTAGGATTTACGAACTTTTAAAATACAGTACTGAACTATTTCGGGATAAAAAGCCTATGTGTTAATCCAGAGCTTAAACTACTATCATACCAAATTTCATCACAATCCGTTCAGTAGATTTTGCTCGAAAGAGTCACTAACATCCATACATCATCCTCCACCATCAAACATTCACATTTATAATAGTAGTAGGATCATCGCTTCCACACCGCGTCAATCTGGTCCCGTGCTAAGTTCTCGAAGAACATGTGTTACCGGTACCAGACAAGAAATATATATTTTAATACTTTTAAAATATACACACATATTTCAGATTTTCCATTGTATTATACACGTAATTTTTAATACGCATCCATGACCCTGTTGCATAATAAAGTAGTTATAAAAAGAAGATAATGTCAATGTCTTATTGACAGATGTCACATGCAAAGCCTATCGAGATAGAATAATTCAGTAAGCCAAAAGGATATGTATAGTGTAGACGCATTTGTGTTAAGCATCTCTCAAATGTATAATGTAATACTTAAATAAAGAACAGTTAATAAATGTCAGCTGTATCGTTGGTGTTACCACTGTAACATAAGAAGTATTTGTATGCAAAAATCAAGACGCTCATATCATGAAGCTCATAACAGACCCGAGAACACCACTGAGCCACAGAGGTCGTCTATACTCGTGCTGTGTTTCATGAAAATTTGAAAGAAAGTGGTATAAGATTGCTAAAAACAAACAATATTGCACCTATTTCAAAGCTTTCAGAGCAGAGCTTAGTATAAAGTTAACAAGTAAAACAAATATAGCTTATACTTTTCTAAGCAGCAAATGAAATATCGTCAAACACTTTAGTGCTCGATAGTCCGAGGATGGGACAAACTGCGTCCGCCGTCCGCGAGTACACATCCGACGTTCCAGTTTACTGATACAGTCCATAACATTATTCTGTTTCATAGTACTTTAAAGTTGGTACAGTCGCAATAAACGCCACTAGCACTAAGCGTGGTATCTATCAATCTATATCTATAATCTATATCAATATGTAAAAGTTTTTTTTTTTTACTTTTAGATATAAACATTGATTTCAAAACTAAGGATGGACTGTGACGTTGTTATGTAATAAAATTAGATAAATGAATGTATTGTACGGTCGCCGACAGAAGCAGTGTACAACTTTCGCAGTGTCGCGCGCGATACGCGGAGGGTGTGTGGAGTGGGCATTACCGTCTTAATCATAGAAACGCAACAAAAGTAATAGATATTCTGCAGCAATTTCAAATTCCATTCACTTTAGAAATACACCGATACAACGGTGTCTTTCCAAAGTGACTTCCAAACAAGTGATTTCCCAAAAAGAAGGTGTTGAAAAGGTCTACGGGTCATACTTAAAAATCATTGGAACACCGAACATGCGACAAATGACTACCAAATTAGTTTAAATACATGTGGATCGTAAATTTTAAACTAGTGCTGTCAGCTATGTAACGGCATTAAACCGTGGCCAAATTTTCAAAGAGCTAAATTAAATATGCAGCGCCGCGTCACGTATCGGCTCGTTTCGGTGTGAGCTGACCCTTAATTTTAAGTGTATCGAACTGGCAGGTATTTTTAAGATTAAAAAATCGTCCCTAATTTATGTTTTTACTTTTCAACCATAGATATATACTTATATTATAGACGAGGCATGTTGAATCAAAAACTGTATCGCCCCACTTTTGGAGTTTTTGGGGCCATTTTGACATACCATCTTGGTTTTCACCATACTTCAAATGTCAAAATGGCCCCAAAAATCCACAAAAGTGGGGCCATTTAAGTAAGGGATACGTCTATGAGTGTGTAGGAAAATGAGTGAAGAGTGAGTAGAGAAAGAGTGAGTAGAAAGAGAGATAGCTTTAGCAGTAGCGAGACTATTCTCCCCCTACAACTCGACATATTTTCAGATTCCCTTATGATGATACTTACAAATGAAAGTAATAACACTGTGCGCGCGCGCAATCGATTAGGTGAACTTAAACTTACTTATTATAGTTCAACCGCGCCAAGCGTAATAAAAACAAACTAGCGCTATTATATATTAAAACAGATAATAAATATTAGCTTCGGACTTACCTATAAGTCATACATATTATGTACTAATTTCCTAGCCACTTACTTACTTTTGTTTTTGTGAACCGTATTTTTTGTTCAGTAGGTAGTTCAGTACTATCTCTCTATATAATACAGTATACCTATAGAGAGATAGTAGGTCCCGGAACGAACTGCAATATCTAAACAATATTCGCTATCACAGTGACAAAGACGTGTGAAGCAGTCAATTTCACGAGCATCATAGAACCCATCTAGTCACTTCACATGTGAACTTCACAGGTTAATTGTACAGGAGCAGTGAAGCTGTACAAAGTGCTAAGTGTGAGTTTTACTTTTCGCATTCGATCGTGTGCGCGTTTGGCGTTTACCAGGAATTTGTATGTGATTTTACTTAGTTGTCGCGTTTACAACTAGGTGGCGCTGTATATATCACATAAAAATTCCTAGTAAACGCCAAACGCGCTCACGATCGAATGAGAACTCACACTTAGCACTCTGTTAAAGTCCTTTGTGCACGTAAACTTCGCCGTACAGAGTAATAACTATGTCGGTACATGGTATCTACACTCTACAGTCGGCGCTTAGATAAAAAAATATTAATATTTTTTTTAATACACAATAATTACAAAATAATTTTATAAAACACTAGAACAAAGTTCATGCTTGATTTACCAATGATTTGAGTTAGTAATTATCTTACACTTTAAACGAAACAATTTTGTATATATAATCGGAATCTCGAAAACGGCTGTAAATATTTCCATGAAATTTAGTTAGCAGGGAATTTTGGGGAAGAAAAATCGATCTATCAAAGACTGGAATTCTCATTACTGGAAAACTGCGCATTTTTATGTTATATACCTATATTTTTTCTTTCGTCGTGTAACAATAGGTTAATAATTTCGACTCCATAATGCATAATGATAATGGCATGCGAATGGCATGTTTATGAATATTATGATTAGCCTCAAGCCTGACATAATTGGATCTCAACGAAATAGGTAGGTACGCTTTCGAAACAAAAAATTGATAATTTACTTTCCGTGGGTCGTGGTGAAGTACTCGTAACACATCGCCACGCACATTTCTTCAGACTACGGCTTATTTAGCAGTTACGGAATATATACGGAAACAGTTCACCGTATTAATTCTCAGAGAAAGGCAGGGATATATTATCGCTCTAATGAAGATAAATTATTATTTATTTACGTTGTCTGTATCCACTGTCCGAAACCCACGTTCTTACCGCACTTTTTCTCCTTTCCTTTTAGGTATATTTGCTCCCTTACCTATCACGATTCCCGATAGAAATTATACAAACAAAAATACAAAGGTTTAAGTGTTTTGTGCCGAAAACGTACAAGGAGGTAATGGTTTACGGACGGACATTTACGGACGAAAGGACGCTTTTAAACCAAGTCAATCTGGCTCCGTGGTAAGTCCTCTAAGAACTTGTATTACGGGTACCAGACAACGGAATTAATATATTTAATGCTTTTATAGTATACTTAATAATATGTTTAAGATTTAGAAAACTTTTGTCCCTTTGGCAGGATTCGAACACGCGACGTCGGTAGCGCCGACGTGCTAACCAAGTCGATTCGTATAAATTAAACGGGGGAGATTAACTGTTGGCACTGAAGTTTGTATCTACCACATAACCACGGAACATTGAAGACATACACACTAGTTAGATGTCAAAGCATAACATCTAAAGACATTTATATCATTACAGAAAGATTTAAGATACTCTAATTATAATATCGCTTACTATACAGTTTGTATGAACTATCACAGATGACTAAGATTATAATCTTAAGATGGAAAGATGTCATCTTATGATACGAAATATATCTAATTATACAAAATATGTCGCGTGATCCTTATACAGAATGTGCAAGTAACATCCGATTTTCCCGCAGTGATTTAGTCTAGAAGTTCTATTTTTGTTCCTATATAAACATCAGGATCAGGATATATGAATCAAGCAATCAATCTCTAAAGTACCTACCTACCTACATGCTTTTTCCACATCCTGTGGCGTTGGAAAGCAGAATTCGGGTAGCGTGAGGGGCGTGTTTGTCTCGCTCCCGTTCGCTGCATTCATTCAAGATTAATTTCACCTCTGTCTTTCCTAAGCCTTATAATATTGATTTTCTATCTATATTTTTCGGCACCTAGAAAGTGCGGCAGAGATTTTCGAGTCATATTCGAACACAGAATTATCATCCGATGAGCTATCTTGTAAATCTAGAACTAAGGCTTAATAATTATTCACATTAGATCAATCTGTATATAGAACCTGTGTCGAGCCTTTGAGAGAATGACACCTTAAAGGGCATCACAGACGGCGAAGATACTATAATATTTTATGTTAAGATAAAATATCGTTTGCTAAAGTTTGTTTGAACTAACTATCACAGACGGCTAATATATATATTTTCATATTACGTACTTTATAATGAAATATATCCAGGCATCTTAAGATAAAATATTATATATGTTTTTAGATCCAGCGCACAATTCAACAAATTCCTAAATAGTAATTTACGTGAGGACTTATTCTTACTAAAGCCCAAGAAAGTTAGAAAACTTATGACTGATGCCTTCTTTAAATCTAAATTATAAGCTGCCTATTTAATATTTTATGTCCTAATTATTTATTACAAACCATTTGCTGTGAGTTTGAGTATGTGTGACGTGTCCTTTGATTTTATTATGATCTTTATTAATCGGCTAGCCTATTATTTAGCAGTATTTGATTATTGATTATGCTGATCATTATTATTATTATTGATTTTAGTTTTACTTTTATGCAGTGGCTCTATGTTATGTAATGTCATATTCAGATGCTTAGCATGTGCTTATATTAACTTTAATTTGTTTTACACTAGTGAAAACTTGTTATCGACATTTCGCTTTTTAATATGTATTTTTATTGTTATATTTTATGTGCTGTAAGTTGTCCAAATAAAATATTATTTTATTAAATCTTACAAGATTTTATTAAATCTTAGGCGTCTGTGACGCCTTTAACTCTTCAAGCTCAGGATCTCCAAACACATTAATGTGGTTAATGGCTGTGTAGGTTCACCAAAGGCTCGTTCTAATTAAAGCCATAATAGAGCTCTTGCAATGTTAGGGTCAGTTCACGGCGACACGAAACGAATCATTATTATTAACTGCATTTTTAAGATAGCTATTCAAAATTGAACTTCATTCATTACATTACACAAGAAGATATACGTTTCATTGTAAGAGTTCGGATGTCAAGTTCAAGGTGTCAAGCACATGTGCAAGTGTATGACTGAGGTCTTAAGAAACGTGTATCTTTTTGTGTAGTGAATAAAGTTCAATTTTGAATAGCCGTGTCGCGTATCGTCTCATTTCGATGTGAACTGACCCTTTCTCCTGCAGGAAAACATCTCAAAGCATATCTCATATCTATCTATTTATTTTTGTAGTTATATAAACTCCAGACAATACCTAAGCACTATAAATGATGAGGGCTCATACTCGGTATTTATGACTTATCTTGTGAGAACATAAACCGTTTACGTACTTGCATAAACCAATTTTTACGGCGAGTCCTCTAGGGCCGATAATAAACGTCAAATTATTGTACCCAATATGATTTTATGACTTCTACTGCGTATTGTCTGATATTTTACTATAATTCAGGATTTACGTAATCTAATAGAAAATATTCATAGAACATAAAATAGAATAAAAAATATAATAGGTTACGCGTGAACACACATACAAAATGACAAGTAAGGATGTAGGTAAGTATTTTGTAACAATAATAAATAATAATACACATATAGATTACGCATTAAAAATCCATAACTATATGTATGTAGAAAAGTCAATTGTGAAGCCACTGTATGAAAAGGGGCCAAAACAGAGATGTCCAACTATCGTCCGATAACACTAGTTCCCGTAATATCCAAGGTCTTTGAGAAAGTTATGTACGCTAAGGTAGAACACTTTTTAACATCATGTAAGAATATAAAAGGGAACAATTCGGATTCAGGAAAAACAGCTTGACCGCTTTAGCATCCTTTTCGCTATTAAAACAAATAACTGAAAGTCTTAACCGTAGAAGTAAAGTCTGTGGTGTATTCCTTGACATGACAAAAGCCTTCGACTATGTCTGTCACAAAACTCTCCTGCTAAAGCTTTCTTCATACGGAATACGCGGAAAAGCTAACGATTGGATAAAGAGTTTCTTAGAAAATAGACATGAATATAAAATTTACAGATCCGATTTCAGACAAAATGACTGTGGTACGCAACAAGGAAGTATATTGGCCCCACTCCTATTCCTCATATACATTAATGACCTTCCCGATGCAATAGACAAAGACTTTTAGTGTACTAAGGCTGGGGTCTTCAAATTAAATACTGGATGTGCTGAATCACTTTATTTGCACAACTAGTTAGTTAGGCGGTGGGCAGACGACTAACTCTCGCAGGAGTTAATTCGCCACGCCACGAATATAGCTGACTTTACATTATGCAATTTCCGAGAATTATAACACACACTACATACACCCCCTTCTAAAAAAAAAAAAATGATTTACATACTTGACAAATAACAAAACAAAAATTGAACTTAGCAAACGTTAACATTTGGGAGCTTATGTTGTGACAAAACACTTAAATCTGTACCCTGATTACAATTTAATTCCTTCCTTAACATCTTCCTTGCACGTGAAACACAAACTTTGTATATTAGAATAGCACAAAATTGGAAATAAAGTGAATGCAAATATTTCTAACTTGACATTACGCAACCTTCGCGTACCTACTTGCTAACAAAAATGCCAATGCACCATTAACCTAGTTATCATCCAAGAATCTTACAGGTCTTTTAATTTTTCTGCCACTACGTGATTTCTGTAAAGGCGTATACACATTAGCCTCACTATGCTGATTTAATCTACTGTCATGTCTAACTTCATTTTCTTCTAAAATATACGCGGGCTTAAGTCTATCAATCGACACATTACGTTCTCTATTATCAATTAATATTTTAAAAACTTTACTATTTCTTTCTAAAACTTTATATGGTCCGCTGTACGGAGGCGTTAGCGGTCTCCGTACCGCTTCCACTCTTAGAAAAACATGTGAACAGGAATTTAGATCAGCATGCACAAAAGTACTATTACTATTTTTACATGCCCTTTTTATGGGCTTAATTTTGTTCAAAGTGTCTCTTAAATTACTTATAAATGAATGTGGATTATCAATTTTCATACTTTTATCTGAACAAAATTCTCCCGGCAACCTTAAACAATGTCCCAGAGCAAATTCCGCCGCGCTAATATTATCGTTGTCCGCTTGACAAGCAGCTCTCAATCCTAACATGACCGTAGGTAGTTCTACTAACCATGATAGATTATTATTCAATCTAGCCACCAGAGCCGACTTCAAAGACCTATGCCACCTTTCTATCTTACCGTTACACTGTGGGTGGTATGGGGTAGTTCTCGTTTTTTGGATACCTAATAATTTCATTAAATCTGTGAATAATTCGCTTTCGAACTGTCTACCTTGATCGGTGGTAATAATTTTAGGACAACCGAAACGACAAATCCATCCTTCATAAGCTGCTCTAGCTACCGACTCTGCGGTTATGTCCTTCACGTGGCAAATCTCAGGCCATCGTGTTAATCTATCGATCATAGTGACGCAGTAACGGAAACCGTGCTCAGTTACCGGTAAAGGTCCTATCAAATCAACGTGCAAATGTTCGTAACGCTCGCTATGGTTAAAATCGCTAAGTTTCGAAACTGTGTGCCGAATAACCTTACTTCTCTGACACCTCACGCACGTCTTGGCCCAGGTCCCTACGTCCTTATTCATACCTGGCCAAAAAACTTTTTTACTAATTAATGCACGCGATACCCTAACTCCAGGATGAGAAACGTCATGAAATTTATGAAAAATACTTTTCCTAAGCTGCGATGGTATATACGGCCTAATATTCTGAGCTGATGTTTCACAATATATTTTAATATCATCATTATTATCGAGCGCTAACTGTTTCCATTGCAATTTATCATTCGTTTTCATTAAATCCGCGAGCTCAGCGTCTGTCGCCTGTGCTCTCGCAACCTCCACGTATTCGCTTGAACTAGGGCATATGATACTCTCTATTCTCGATAAAGCGTCGGCCACCTGATTTTCAGTGCCTTGTATATGTTGTATGTCGCTTGTAAATTCGCTAATATACAACAATTGACGCGCTCGCCTAGGTAACTCTTTATTAGAACTTATTTTACTTAAAGCAAAAGTGAGCGGCTTATGGTCCGTGTAAACTGTTAAATTTCTACCTTCGATTAAATCTCTAAAATAAACTATTCCCGAATAAATCGCTAAAAGTTCCTTGTCGTACGTGGAGTACTTCTTTTGCGGTTCTGATAACCTTTTTGAAAAATATCCTAAAGGTTTCCAAGAATTGCCTTCCCACTGATTTAACACTGCCCCTATACTAAAATCTGACGCGTCAGTCATTAACCCTAATTTAGCATTAGATATCGGATGCGAAATAGTGACGGCATTTTTCAAATTTTCTTTACACACTTCAAATGCACTATTCGCCTCGTCTGTCCAATCTATACGCGTCTTATCTCGTTTTTTAGCCCCGTGTAAATACCTATCTAAAACTCCCTGAACTCGAGCAGCGTTAGGAATATGATTTCTGTAAAAATTTAACATGCCCAAAAATCTACGTAATTGTTCTATTGTCTCCGGTTTCGGATATGACTCGATAGCTTTAACTTTTTCCGGCATCGGACTTATACCTTTTTCTGAAACTAAATAGCCTAAAAATTCTATAGCCGACTGTCCAAAAACACATTTACTTAAATTAATAGACATTTTATATTTACTCAATCTTTCAAATACTAATCGCAAATGTTCTCTATGTATATCGGGGTTATCCGATCCAACGATGACGTCATCTATGTACCCGAACACGACTGACTGACCTTTGCCCCCTGTAGTCGCCGCCATAATTCAATTGTTCTATGCCTGATAAGACTGTATGATTGATAAATCTTTGAAATGTTTGTGCCGCGTTACGCAGGCCAAACGTCATTCTTGGAAATTCAAAAAGGCCAAATGGCGTAATAATAGCTGTTTTTTTAATGTCATCTGGATTAATACCTATAAAATGATAAGCTCTACAAATATCTAATTTTGAAAAAATTTTCTTATTATGTAACCCATACGTAAAATCTTGTACTCTAGGTATCGGATAACGATCTGGCTTTGTAATTGCGTTTAACATCCTATAGTCCCCACAGGGTCGAATACCACCATCCTTCTTAGGTACAATATGTAAAGGACTGGCCCACTCACTATTTGAAGGTCTACATATTCCTAGTTCTTGCATCAACTGAAATTCTTTTTTAACCCTATCGTACCTGTCGGCCGTTAACCTCCTGGCACGCGCGTGGACAGGTGGTCCAGTAGTCTCTATGTGATGATAAACGGAATGCTCTGGGACGTCCTTGAAGGCTGGCGGTCGCGTGATGTCCTGAAATTGTTCCAGTAAATCCGCGTAAGGATGGTTGCTATTTATGCTTTTAATAGTGCCGACAAAATTTGTACTTTTAATTCCACAGACCCTTACCCGGTCACCGTATCAATTAACTTATTATTATACAGATCTACATTTAATTTAAAATTCTTCAAAAAATCGGCACCTATTATCGGCTGTTTTACATCACATACGACAAAAGGCCATTTAAATGACCGTCTTAGGCCTAACGATAACTCTAAATTACATATTCCATAACATTTAATTTCGCTGTCATTAGCAGCATACAACTTTAGATCGATTTTTTTGATAGGCTTTCTAACACACCACTTTGGAATTACGGAAATGTTAGCGCCTGTGTCGATCAAAAAACTATATTTCGTTACATTATCTCTAATCAATAAACGATGGCTTTTGGTTACCTGACCTTGAGTACATCCGTCCACCGAGCCCGCATGTACCCCATCTAGTTTTCCGACTGCTTGGCTCGCCACGCACAGGGTTGCTCGCAACGGCTAGCCCTCGATCTGTGCCGAAAGTGAAAACGGCACAGCCAGTCCGGGTCCCCAGGTACTCTCCGCGGCCGCGATGTCGATCTCCTCCTGAAGTCGGTCGGTCTGTAGTTGCTCCTCGAGCGCCCGCGTCCCCTTAGTTCGGCGCGGAGCGCTGCAACCTCCAGCTCCAATCTGCTCATCTGCTCGTCCGACTGTCCATCTGCTGCCTTCTTGCATGACACGGCTGCCACATCTCCGACGTTGGTGTATTCAGTAATCTTGTCTGCCATGGCCGCCAGCTTGTCCAGAGATTGATCTTCACAAACCGCCATGACTGCTCGAACTGATGACGGCATCTTCGACAACCACAGGCTCTTGAGTGTGTTGTCCGCAATTTGTGCGCTGCGCCCCAGATCTTTCATGCGCCTTAAAAACTGGGAGGGTCTTTGCGAACCCAACTCCAGCTCCGACACCAACTTTTGCATTTGTCTTTCGGCACTCTCTTCATAAACCTGCAGCAGTCTCTCCTTAAGCGCCGTGTACTTGTCCTGGGCGGGCGGTGACATCACGAGGTCGCTGACCTGCTGAATGGCCTCTTTTCCGAGTTTCGATATGACCAGGTTGAATTTGGTCTCTTCACCCTGCTTCTGTGGGGCCATCACAGCCTCGAACTGCACGAACCATAACCTTGGTAAGTCTGTCCACAATTCCGGTAGCTTGGTGGACACGCTTATGGATGCCAACGCCGCGCCTGACGCCTCTTCCTTGCAACCCGTGTCTGATGCCTTGTTCATTTTTCTTGAACGAAATTGAGCCGATGAGTCAATGAGCTGATGAGCCGCCTGCCGCTGTACTCGCCACGTGCCACGGCGTGTTCTTCTATTACATCACGCTAACTTCCTGTCGACGCGTGGAATTCGATTTCGAACAAAAATTTAGCCCACAGCCGATGTCACTATTTACGCCGATTCCCTTCACTACAAACTTTCTTCGAGAGTTCTTCGTCGGGGTCACCAGTTTAGTGTACAAAGGCTGGGGTCTTCAAATTAAATACTGGATGTGCTGAATCACTTTATTTGCACAACTAGTTAGGTAGGCGGTGGGCAGACGACTAACTCTCGCAGGAGTTAATTCGCCACGCCACGAATATAGCTGACTTTACATTATGCAATTTCCGAGAATTATAACACACACTACAGACTCTATGGTATTTGCTGATGATACTACATTCATAATTAAAAGGGAAAGTATAACACAATTAAGGAACGAACTTACTAATACTTTTGATAACACCATTAACTGGCTTGAACAAAATAATCTTAGAATAAATATGACAAAAAAAAAACATTTCAGACATCACACTCAAACATAACCGAATTAAAAATTGATTATAATAATAGTAAACTTTCAAACGTTAATGATTGTGTATTATGGGTATAACCGTGGACAAACACTGCATTTGGAAACAACATATAGAGAAAATTGTAAATAAAACAGATCGGTTTCTCAATATTTTAAGGAGAATTAGGAAAATTGTTAATATACAAACCGCATTGTTAGCCTACCATGCTTACATATCATCAATATTGAGATATGACATAATTATCTGGGGTAATGCGGTTGGGGCAGATAGAAATGTGTCAAAACACTATGTGGCGCTAACATCTTAGATAGCTGCGAAAAATATTACCATTACCCTGCCTGTACATTCTCGAAATATATATCTTTGTAAAGAAGTACCCGCAATATTTTGAAACGTTTAGCGATAATCCTTATAGCCCATCTAGACATAAAGATAGACTGCGCCTACCTAAGATAAAATTAGAAATATTCAAGAAGAATGCCTATTGTATGTGTATTATTTAAAAAACGATTATATGATATGCTATTGAACAAATGTTATTATAGTATTAGACATTTCTTACAAGATAAACTATGACGTTCTAATGAACTAATAATACAGTAAATAATAATTTATTGACGATCGTATGTGATGCTATGATAATATTAACTTATGACTCCTGCAACATATTATGTATTGTATATGAGAGAATATGTTTGTGATATTATACTTAATGATTGTAACACCCTTTATACCATACTCTCACAAATAAACGATTTGTTTTGATTTGTATAAAGTTGTTTGTATAAAAACCCGACCAAGTGCGAGTAGGACTCGCGCACGAAGGGTTCCGTACAAAACGGCAAAAAAAAACACCTTTGTTGTATTAAATATATATTTTTTCTGTTATTGGTTGTTGTTTTGACAGCAACAAAAAAATCATCTGTGAAAATTTCAAATTAAGGAGATACAGCCTGGGGACGGACGGACAGAAAGACAGCGAAGTCTCAGTAATAGGGTCCCGTTTTTACATTCGGATGCGGAAACCAAAAACTGTTCGTAAAGTATTCCTCTTTTAAGTAAAAACTTGCTGCTTCACCCCAGTCCGTTTGATTAGCAGATTGTTAATCACTACGTAATTCGCAACAATGACTAATAAGATTTTACTAAAACCAATTTTCCTCGCCCCATAATTATTCCTATCCTATCAAATAAAGCATACTGGGTAAATATACAGTAGCTGATTGAACACTTTTCGATCTTATACCACAGATTAACGAAAGAGAAATAGATAAACAGCTATATAGTTAGGTTTCGATTTGATTGCACTACTACAAGCATACGGTGTGTCCACGATTGTGTAGGAAAATTGTGGGCTTTTGAAGGGGTCGTCAAAATGTTCAAATTTGGTTCGTTCTGCTTAATACTGTAAGTACAAATATTTTCTACCCTAGATTTATAGAAATAAGGATCATGAGGGGGTGCACTGAGTTTTGTCGGTGAATGTGGATTGTGGGTAGTACGACACCGAGTCGCCCAGGAATTAAGCTTAGTATTCAAATGCAGAGCTGCAATAATATAACCTACCTTCATGTACCAGATGTATCTGATGAGTTTTATGTATTCCTGGGCCATGGATGTGTATAAGTACCTGGGTAATCGAGCTTTGCTCGGAGTTCTGAAAAATAAAATGAATCACAAAAATATCTGACCGGGATTTGAACCCACCGCATTCCGAATTTTCTACTATAGCAAAAATTATACATACGCATACCAAAGTACCAATCTGATTAATATTGTTGCACGACGAAAGAAAAAAAAAGTATAGCTGAAACTCCTAGCTAGATCGATTTTTCTCCCCCAAAACTCCCTGCATACTACTTAAATTTCATAGTAATACTTGCAGCCGCTTTCAAAAAACCGATTACATATATACAAGATTGTCTTGTTAAAGTATAAGATGTATATTATGTATAGTATAAAAGTATTATATATCCCGTTGTCTGGTACCTGTAACACAATATTATGTTCTTCGGATACTTACCACGAGACCAGATTAACGTGGTGTGAACATTGTGTAAAGCATCCATAGATATTATCTTATACTTTAAACTAGACAATCTTGTACATATATAATCGGTTTCTCGAAAACGGCTACAAGTATTGCCATGAAATTTAGTATGCAGGGAGTTTTGGGACAAAAAAAATAGATCTACCTAAGTATTACTCTTTTTTATTTATTTATCAGAACTCCGAGCAAAGCTCGGTTATCCAGGTACTTATTATTACACTTATGTGGGATTTACACTGCAGGTAACTAAATCTGCACGATTGTCATGCAGCAAAAATCGTGCGGCTTTAGTCACGCATGTAAATCCCCCATTATAGTAGGTACATAGTAATTAGTAAGTTCCCTTACAATGGTGACAGAGCCCGCTGATCAAGCAGAGTTTACCCGGAATATGTAACGATATATGTTGCCTGCGACTTCGTGCTGTTATATACTAGTCCTGTATAATATAATAGTGCCTAGAGTCAGCCTTTCCTACTGATATATAATCCCTGTAATCAGCCCTGCAAGTCAGTTCATCTCCAGTCCTCATTAAGACAATTCCTCATTTTTGAGTATCCGCGCGCGACATTTGCATTTTGCCAGTAAACTTTTTATTTTGTATTCAATTAACTTTTCAGTGTAATAAAAGCTCTTTTTTAAAAAGTGATTTTCAAAATCCCGCACTAATGGAAATATCACGGGAACCGTACACTTTACAGCGATAAAAAGTAGCCTACGTCCTTCCCAGTGATCTAATCTATATCTGTGCCAAATTTCATCAAAATCGATCCTGTAGATTCGGAGCCTATTTATTTATTTATTTATTTATTTAAATTGATAGACCAACAACTTATTGCTACAAAATTACATCATTTCTTTACAGGTATACTTATTCTAAAACAAAAGTTAATTACAGGTGTACACAGCATTATTCTATTATTCTACAGCCTATTCAATGCAAACAGAAAAAAGATCTTTCCACCCTATTACATTAGTACAGATTTAATTATTGCATTTTCCCATACATTAATCTTACAAATTCATAAGAAAAATGTTACAGCAATCAAGGACGAATGTCTTCGTCTCTTTTTATATTAACTTCTTACTTAGTTATAAGTTATTGACATATTCATGATATCGAAGAACAAGGAAAAGCCGCGAGCCATGGTAATGTTTAATAAATCTCCAAAGGACCTCATATAGGTCACTGAAGAGACAAAATAAATGTCCCAATATACAGTAAAGGCCACTTCTGTATTGCTTCCCTAAGTGCGAGCTGCTACACTGGGAGGTTGCGACTTGCGGTGCGTTCCGTTGCGTTGTCGCAGCGTCAACGCTGCATCGTTTTTCATAGATTTTTTGTCACACCAGCTTTTTCCCGCGGCTCGGCCCGCGTAAAAACAGTATCCCACGGGAACACTGTACTTTTTCAGGATAAAAATAGCCAATACCTATTATTCCTGACCTTAAACTACTACCAAGTACATACCAACTTTCATCAAAATCCTTTCAGTAGTTTTAACGTGAAAGAGTAACAAACATCCATCCATCCTCACATAAATTTATAAAAGTAGTAGGATACCCCATGTAAGGTAAGACCGCACTAGGCACTAGTAATATCGCAGACCGCAGTGGTGTGCCGCGGCGCGTAGTTCCGCTGCCGCGTATGCGACAGCCTCCGATTATTTAGAAAATGAGATTTTATACAAAATTATGACGTGTATTGGACTCGTGATAAAAAAATGACAAAATTTAATAACTTTGAACTAATAGCAAGTAGTAAATGGACTGTCGCGTCTTGCAAAGTTAATCGCTTCGTATCGTTAACTAGCTTTCAGTTACTAGCCACCTCATTAACTACAGCCGTAACTTTAAATTGAATTGAATCTGCTTTCGAACTACGTGATCGTTTTACTTGACAACTTTATGGGAGGATATTATTATATTATTTTCGCTTATGTTGGGACTGTAGTAATGTTCAATTTTTAAGACCGGCAAACCGCTGATAGTGCTATTATCGTCGCCTATACAGGACGTCTCGAAAATAAAAATATTATAATAATAAAATAGATATTCAAGGAGCGTAATTAGTTTTCGATTAAGATCTTATGTATTTACTGTTCACTCAAGTGCCAAATAATACTTTGAAATACCTTGATTCTCGTTCCAAAAATATCATACTTATCGTATTGTGATCATAAATGTTGACAAGATTATCCTATAAAATATTTAAGTTAAATTTCTAAACGTGCGGCCGATACTGCGAGGCGGGTGCGTGACTTTCAAAGCCGTCACGAGGGTGTCCTGTGATGTGATGCGTACTGACAGTTGTCAGCAAATGTTAATGATGTTATTTTTCTGTAAATTACGCAAATGGCTTAATGCCCGATTCGGTTAAAAATACACTCTGCAAATCTTGCAGCCTGTGTGTGATGTCCCTTTATTTCACGTCAGTTGAATGAGGTCGTGGTATCTGTTGCGGCGTGGCTCTCCCACGTTTAATAAAAAGGAACAGAAAGAACACATAAATATATAAAAATAATTTATTAACGTCACGTACAATCTCACAAATAAATACTCTTTTGTTCGCGTAAACATAAGAAATCAATAATTATACTCTTTTATCACATACAAGCCCCGACTTGATAAGAGGCAGACAGAAAAAAGGAGCGCAAGAGATTTTGTGCAGTTTGGTAGCTATATATATCTTCTTATTCAATATAAAATTCTCGTGTCACACTGTTTGTGGTAGAAATCCTCCGAAACGGCTTGACGGTGTATTCGGTAGGTAAGAAAATAGGTTGTAAAACGCCTTACTCACGGTCCAACCTGCAAATCTAATATCGCGGCCTTGAAGCGGACTTGTAGGTACAAATTGTATATAATGACGGCTATTCGTACCGGTGCTGGATTTGCAGGCTGGATCGTGCGTAAGGCGCTTAAGCTAGTTTTCATACCCCTAAAGTGCCATACTCACCGTCCAGCCGCGGACTCGTAGGCAAAAATTATAAATGATTGACACTAATGACGGCCAACAATTAGTACCAAGTACCGGTGCTGGATTTGCAGACTGGACGGTGAGGAAGACGCTTTAGTGATAAGGGTTGCCCACCTCAATTTTTTTTTATGACAATATTTTTAATTTTAAGTTTTGGCATAAAAAATACTTACTAAGGCCTGGTGTTAGAAAGGTGAAAATATTTACTAGTAAATTTACTAGGTTTATATTAAGTATGTACAACTATATTTTCATAAATATTTTTACAGAAACTTACTAATTCAACAGGCCATTAAAATACAAACACAGCCATATTATTTTGGCTTACAAAACAGGTTTAACGTTTAGCTAAAACTTGAAAATTTAACAATAAACACTAATACTTATTACAATATTATACAGATTCATTACCAAGGGCAAGGCCATAGCACTGCGTTGCAGCGACGCATCGCCAAAGACGTCACATTGCAATACAATTTACAAGAATGGGGACGATGACTACATGTAAAATATTGAGTTGAATTGATACATTCAGAAATATTGAGGTATTACAACTTGATATATGTAAAAAAAATATTATATGTGTAGTTTAGTAATTAGAGACATCTAAAGAGTTTTCTTTTTTGCTAAATTAGTAAACAAAACCTACATCATTACGTTTACTTACATCATATACAAAAACATTTATTGCGGTAAGTATGAACTTAAACACACAAATATCGGAGATTTTTACAAATATGTTCCTGCGGCCGTATACTTCATACCCAGGCGTGACGTCACAGCTAGGTACGACTTTAGTATGGAGCGTTTTCACGAGACTTGCGAAATTTTGTATACAAATCGCTGTTTGAAAATATTGACTTTTGATATACTGTTTCTTCCGACAAGTTACTCATATTAAAGAGTACTCATTTATGCAATAAAAAAAAATATGTCATCTTGCCTATTGGACAACGTCGTTTGTGCGATGCGTCGCCACAACGTAGTGGCGGGCGTGACGCCCATAAGTCTTAAGTTTTATTATGATAAAATATATTTATTTATATAAGCTAGTTGTCATGATATTCTCGTCCTTTTTCGTTTACACTATAAATAATATTTTTTATTTCGCATAATACAATAAATATTAATGATAAAAATTGTTACATTGAGCCCATATAGGTTGATAAATAGTTAATAATAATAATAATAATATCTATGGACTCTTCACACCACGTCAATCTGGCCCCGTGCTTTGTATCCGAAGAACTTGTGTTTCGGTTCAGTGTAAGACAACTGTAATTATTATAGGAAACAACTCAGAAGCTAAAGAACAGTATATAATTTTGAGTGTGGTGCAAACGTTGCAGATTTTATTTAAAGCTTTAAAGAAAACACTTAAATTATCACAATATCAAAAGCTTTGGCTCCGAAAGGTTTATGTGATTTTTTTTATTCGGCCAACTAACATTATTAATGCAAAAGTTTTAGAGGAAGAAAATGTGTTTGTTAGCTATTTATTCCTAAACTGCTGAACCGATATTGTATCAATGTTATTTACCACGCAGATAGGCTACTTTTTATCGCGGTATAGTGAACAGTTTCGTTGAAATAGCTGTTTCTATCGAAACCTTTTAGATAGATTAAGCAATTGCGCGCGCACTGGCAGAAAAATTGTCTCCTTCCTTAAAATTAATATTTAACTATAGCAGTATCTATTTTTCAAATATTAGGCTGGGACTATAATCTATAGTATGCTTCGGAATGCGGAACGCCAGAGAAAATTGAGAGCACTGAAAATAGAACTAACCGCTAATACAATAGAGCTTCTTTTTCTTCTTTTTTATAGATGGCTCCGTAGTGATTCGCCAGTGTCAGAGTAATTGAATGAAACTCCTGTTAGTCATGGAGGTCTATGACAAAACAAGGGTACGGTATATTAAATAGTGAGGTCTGTTGAAAAAACCTAAAACAAACACAAACATTTAGGGGTTAGTAAGAGCTGGTAATCGAACACTTATGTGTCGAGTCAAATGTCAATGTCATAATATATGACAGCTCGACACACGACACTTCGATTTTCAACTCTTACTCTCTTACTTCTCTTACACTTATTGTATTAGCGTAGAGTTCTATTTTCAGTGCTCTGAAATTTTTCCAGCCTTACGGATTACGGGCAATATAGTCCTAGCCTTATAGCCTTTTTGTAGTAATAAAATTTTTGATAATATTAACACGTATTTCAAATATAAAAAAACGCTTCATCTACTAGTTAAAAGTAGCGTGTCTTCCCTTCTTCTACTGCCCGCTACCTAGCACCGGGGCTCGCACGTGACGTCACAGGTGGACTTGAGCTCCAGGAAGAATGGCCCCTCCTGCCCGGGGTAGAAGGTGGACGGCGTGAGGATGTACCGTCCCGCGGGCAGGTTCCGCAGCTCGAGCACTACGAAGCCGGATCTGAAAGATATTATGTATCAGTGGCGAAGCCTGAGATCTGCGGAATGGTAAGCCTCGTAAGTTAAAGTTTGTAATACAGAATACTTTATTTTTATTTGGAATGCCACACTGCTGTTATGAATCTTATCACTGCTGTAGGAAATAAATTAGAAATAAGTAGGTACAATGTCTGTGAAAATCAAAGGCTGGGACTAGACGATTTCGAATCCGGAAAAAAAATGTTTTTAGGGTTACGTAGTACTACAATGAACCCTAAAGGTAGACTTTCGAAACGAGCCTCTATAGGGAGACAGTGACGCCTATTTCTTATTTTTTAACCAAGGCATTTAAATACACTCACCGATAGGGCCCAGAAGATTCTCTCAAGAACGGCGCAGTGACATTGGGATCATCAAGCGACTCGACCCTCGCATCGACCCCCATCTGGTACTGTTTGGGGCCCTTAGAATGGAATAATACACAATAATATTATTTATTTTCAGAAAATTTGAAAGATGGTCTTACAACAATGAGTTTCACAGTATCAAAATTTCCGCCTCTTGGGCGTGAAAGTGTAATAGTATTATTTTAAAATCTAACACAATTATTAAATATTACATTTCTATACTCCGTTCAACGTCAATGAGGGTGTTTGATATTTTTTCTGCCGTTATGGGGCAGACCCAACGCATACAAAGCGTCATCTGGTGGCGTAAGTGGTATCAAAAACGGTCAATAAGAATTTTCGATTCTTTTTCTGTCACCAGGCGGCGCTTGGTCCGACCCGACAGTCCTTGTCGTATCAAAAAGCGGTCAGATATCACGAATTTAAAAACCCCCATTTAATCTAAGCTTAAAACAGCCTAAAGGTAGGCTTCCGATCTATGCGACTGCGACCAACGACCGCGACTAGCACACCAGCCAATCGAGTTCTCTGGCTACACTCACCGGTCGCGGGTCGCAGGGATTGTTTAGTGCTCCATATAAATTCATACTAAGCTGTGGCACCGCGACCCTAATTCGGTCTCGGATCGCGGTCTCGCGTCGCATGCATCGGAAGGCTACTTTTAAAGCGCTACGAATATAAATGTAATTTTCAGTGCAATAAAAAATTACTGTGGCCTGCGGTATGAATGGGCCGGCTCGACCGGGTAAATACCACTGCCTCACCGATACAGAAAACCGGTGTGATACGCTTGCGTTGTGTTTCGCTGAGTGAGTGAGGTCACCGGAGGCCCAAGGGAGGTTGGGGATTTTAAGGACTGGGAACGCAAGTCGCAACACCAGAGTTGCGAGTGTCTATGGGCGGCGGTAATCGCTTACCATCAGGCGATCCGTCTGCACGTTTCCTGGTTCATTTCATAAAATAAAAAAAAATACAATGACTTGAATGAATTTGGTCGAATTTAATATTTCTATTTACGTTACGTGCAGATTTAATTGAATGTGAACAGAGTATATTATTATGTATTAGATTTATTGCCACTTATTATATAATAAGGTGAATAAATAAAATGCTAAATATATACTGTATGTCTAGATACAAACTCAAAATTTTTAAACTTTCTTTTTTTTATTTGGCATTTGGCATTTTGATCTGTCGCCGATACTTTACCCACTAAAACCACCTGCGGATTGCCATCAGCCGCTGTGCAGGGGAGTGTCCCAGATCTGTCTAACACAGGACACCCCCCGCGACCGGCCGGTCTCCCTCTTTAAAGGTGACCGGACTTCCATCACAATTAGGGGCCACTCCGGCAAACTGGAGCGTCGCCCTCGGCGCCGGGGAGGTTCCCATCCTCTCCCGGAGCCCCGTTAGACAGGAGGTTGCAGGTTCGCAAAGCGAAGCCTCCGCACTCCTGTCCTACGCCGGCGGAGCGGAACAATGGATCGATCTCCCTGTCCCGCTCCGAGACCTTTTAAACTACTCAACGGATTTTAATGCAGTTTTCAGCAATAGATAGAGTGATCCAGGAGGAAGTTTTATAAAACACATTGCATGCATGCCGGGGCGGGTCGCTACTATTATATAAGTAAGGATTACCTTCAACTGGCACACGAGATGACCCGGGCCGCGGGTCTCCGGTACCCGTACGATGTATTTAGGATTGTTGGGGTAAGTCGCACGATGGTTCTCGCAACCGCCCGCGGTTCGACCGGACCACTCGCCTTTTATCTGAAAAGTTATTGGAGGGCAGAATGGTTATCGGCATATATTGCATACGTATAATTGAATACTAGAAATAAGAACAAGTTAGATATACCGGTGATCAGACTTAGCAAAGTAAGTAAATCTTGTAAAGGTTTACTTACTTTGCTAAGTGGGATTTTATTGTATACGCCTATACAATAAAATCCCAGAAAACGCTCAAAATCTTACCATTAATAAATTTAAAAAAGTTGTTAAAGAACATTTGTGTGCTAAAGCTTTTTATAAGGTCAATGATTTCAATAACGATAGCACCCTTGGGAATAAGATGGCCCTCTGCAAGGCTTCTTTTACGTATATACTTAAGTATCTTGACTTTTGTTATACTTAGTCCGGCCATAAATACTGTAACAATTAAAAATAACCAAAATATTACATTTAGATTTGGAATCTGACAGTTTTTATATGATTGTTCATTGGGTTTTCTCATTTTGGCGCCAATACATTGTACAATATTTTGCGATATTAAAATGGAGTGGGGTGATAAAGAGAACTGAATCGCTGTGATTGCATTACACAAAGTAGGTATGGAGTCAAATGCAATTTTTAAAACTATCCATACGCTTGGTATTAGTAAAATGTTTATGTACCGGGCTATTAATAGGTACAATGAGACCTCCTCTGTTTGTGACAGAAAAAGATCTGGCCGTAGACGTAGTGTTCGTAGGAAAAAGGTGGTCAAAGCAGTAAGGGAAAGAATTCGAAGAAATCCTGTCCGAAAGCAAAAGATTTTATCTCGGGAGATGACAATAGCACCTAGAACCATGTCGCGTATTTTAAAAGATGACTTAGGACTTGCAGCCTATAAGAGACGTACTGGTCATTTCTTATCTGATAATTTAAAAAGAATAGGGTGGTAAAATCGAAACAACTACTGAAGCGGTACGCAAAGGGAGGTCACAGAATAATTTTGTTTACGGATGAGAAATTTTTTTCAATTGAGCAACATTTTAACAAACAAATTGACAGTATTTATGCTCAAAGCTCTATGGAAGCTTCCCAATTAGTCGACAGAGTGCATCGTGGGCACTATCCGAGTTCAGTGACGGTTTGGTGGGGTATTAGCTATGAAGGAGTGACTGAGCCATACTTTTGTGAAAAAGGTATCAAAACATCGGTACAAGTGTATCAAGATACCATTCTTGAGAAGGTAGTGAAGCCCCTTAACAACACCATATTCAACAACCGAGAATGTCCTTCCAGCAAGACTCGGCGCCGGGTCATAAAGCTCGGTCTACGCAATCTTGGTTGGAAACGAACGTTTCGGACTTCATTAGAGCTGAAGACTGGCCGTCGTCTAGTCCCGATCTTAATCCGCTGGATTAAGATTCATTGTCAGTTTTAGACAGTACGGCTTGCTCTAAACGTCATGATAATTTGGAGTCCCTAAAACAATCCGTACGATTGGCAGTAAAGAATTTTCCCATGGAAAGAGTGCGCGCTTCTATTGATAGCTAAGGACTGTATTGCAGCCAATGGAGACCACTTCGAATAAGCTTTTTATATTTTAAATTGTTTTATATTTATGTATTAAACTAACACACTGTAAAAGTAATAAATGTTATTTGCAATAGAATTTTTTTTTTCTTTGTTTCAGTATTTATGGCAAGACTAGGTATAGTTACTACATTATAAAAAATATTTTTTTGAAAAGGACAATTTTCCTATATTTTTACTAAAAGGTGGCCCCTGTGGTGCAAGTTACTTACGCCGGTTCTTCTCGCCGGGCTAGTTTCCGAACCGGTGTTTGATTTCATATAGGACAATTATGTAAATTTTATTACCTATATAGGAAAAAAAAATGATTTTTGAGTGAAAACTTTTAATTGGCTTTATGGTGTCTCTAAATGTAATCTTACTGTATAGTAAAACCATTTTGCCAATGCAGCTTGGCTATCGTCGTTTTTCTATGGAAGTGGCAGACGATATTGTATTAAAAACGACGATTCCCGAAAGCTATTGAGATCGTGGTCGTACTGTAATTAGTTGTTAGCTGTAAGTCTTATGATTAAAATAAAATAAATAAATAAAAATATTAAGCCTCAATTTCACCGACGCTATGCTACGGTTTTCGATCGGTCTACATTGAATGAGAGAGGGAGAAAGAATCCGGGTTTAGCGTTCAGCGCGTTTTAAAATGTTGGAATGGACTAATGTCTGGTAAAGTTTATAAATTTATTATGTATTATAATTTATTATGTGTTATGTACAGGCAATTTAAAAAAAAAGTTTTGTAACATCAATTACGGATATTTTGGCCATATGATCTACTGCTTATGTAAAGACGTTTAGGCAGAAAAACAATTTCAAAAATTCGAAAAAAGGTAAATAAAATTACATTACGTTCCTTACGGCCCTACGGAGGTCATTGACCTCACACAGCTGATTGAATTGATATTATTTAGGCAATGACTTAGCTTTCGTTTTAAAGTCAGCTGTTTCTGTGAGGTTAATGTAAATTTATTTAGTATAGTATATTTTATACGAAATATTAAATTATTTTACTGCCTAAACGTCTTTACATAAGCAGTAGATCATATGCCCAAAATATCCGTAATTGATGTTACCCAGCCTTATATAGTAAAGTTAAGAATCTGCCAAATATATTATTGATATGACAATTCAAATTCTTTGTGCTTAAAAAAAGAATCTATATTTTAGCTACAAATAAATAAATTTGAAATGTATGTTTGTAATTTTAAATTAACAGCTTTGGACAATCCATAAATCGATAGTATACACCTACACCAAAGAATCTGTTTTTAAATTCGTGTCTGTCTGTTCCGGGCCAAAGCACTGACAGATAGGTGATGTTATAAGGAGTAACTTAGGCTGCTTTTATGTTAGGGTACTTTAAAAAAAATAGGGTTCCGTTTCCATTAATAGTTCCATGCAAACGAAGTTGCGGGCACCAGCTAATCTGACTATATAAAACTTACAATTTTCGTAAACGGGAACGGCTCAATTTTCGCCATAGCAAATTTGCAGGTCGCGTACGCTCGCAGCGTGTAGTGTATCGTCCGGGTTTTCTCGTACTGCGACACTACCAGCGTGTATCTGTCCGCGCTGTTGTCACCGACGTATATCTTGCACAGATAGTGGGGACTGTTGATACGTATGCCGTCTATGTAGGGGGGCGGATCGCCTGAAACAATAAATGAAAAATTATTGCTATTAGGCTACGTTCCCATGAGTTTTCAGTGGTCGCGACAGTAGAAACAGAACTGTAAATAGAACTCCGCGCTTTAGCGCAGAGTTCTATTTGTGCTAACAATAGAGCTGAAAATCGAAGTGTCAAATGTCAGATTCGACAACTCTACGACGATTTTCAGCTTTTTTCTGTAGCGACCACTAAAAACGCTCGCAGGAACGAGGGCTTACTGTAGTCTACAGTGTCCAGTCTTTTACTAGTAATCTAATAATAACATGGAGCAGCAGTTCCTAAACTTTTACGGAACGCCAAACAAATACCTTTTATTTTATGGAAACCCAATTGGCCCAGACTGACGTGGTGTGGAAGCATCCATAGTTATTATTATATGAGCTAGCTCGTAGATATAATGTATAGTACGTTTAAAGCTTGACTTTCGACCCGGGGGTTGTGGGTTCGATTCCCGCGTTAGAACAATAAAGAATGTTGTTTCCAAGTTTGGTTATGACAATACAGGCTGATCACCGGATTGTCTGACAAGAAAGATGATCCATGCGTCGGATGGGCATGTAAAAGTCGGTCCTGCGCCTGATCTCTCGCGTGTCGGTTATCCGTCCCACTAGGTTTCGAGAGTAATGGAAGAGAGAGTGCTCTTGTGTACTGCGCAAACACTTGGGCACTATAAAATAACTCCTGCGTATCTGGCCACTGCGTATGGGCCACCGTCACCGACATCGGTGTGGAGATCCTTTATTAATATTTCTATAGTCTAACAGGCTACTTGACCTTGATTTTATTTTTGTCCTAAACGCTTCATAATTGTTTCATTACACAAATATATATATATATATATATATATATATATATATATATATATATATATATATATATATATATATATATATATATTACATTATTTTGAAACCTAAAAAACTACAAAAATATTTTAAAAATACACTTTTTAAAAACCGCCGAAAACACTATTCGCCATGTTGGTTGATAGATTATCTGTGCTGGACGTCATAGTAGTACTATATGTAATCTGTGCTATAGTCCGTAGTAGTAAAATGGCGCTGTGACGTTCCGTTTGACGTTTTGACATAATTGTAAATTAAGTAAATATAAAGTCAAGAATTTTAGAACAAACATGGAAAAGAACACAGGAAAACCATTTTGAGCTAAATCAATGAGAGGAAACAAAATACATAAATAATGACTTTATATGATGTCATGAACTATTAATTTTCATAAACACGTTTCGTTTTACATCTACATATGTGTTTAGTGTGTTTGTGTCGTCACATCCTTTCCGGATGTTACTTAGAGGTGTTTTCATCAGTAGAAATAAAAAACAAAAATACATATTTTTAAATGAAGTTTATTTATCAATCTTAAATTTTTAATTTATGATATCGCTAGAATACGTTTCCCTAAGCCAAGTACTAAAGGGGAGTTTTGCCGGAGAATGGGTGACGTTGTGGTTTAAGTGTTAATATTGGCAGAATATTAACCATTAAATATTCGTTAACGTGCACAAGTGTGGGCAAGTGGTACAACTTCTAAAAACGTGCTATTTTGTGTTCCCTCCAAAACTCCCTAGGAACTTTCAGTAACGCTTCTACCACTTTACTGAATTGACTGACATGACTCATGGACTGCACCGACTATTTATTTGGACTTTGACTAGACTTTACTTAACGATTTAGGAATACAGTGTTGAAAATTGAAACGAAAATTCTATTTCCCGCTTTTTTAACTTGACACTGGCAAATGGTTATAAGCCGACGCCATATATAAAAAAAAAAATACTAAAGGAAATGATCCTTATAATGTACGAAATTAAATATGATTCAAGTAGCCTATTGGTACGTACACGGGTAGTATATCCGGCGGCCGCTCTTGTACACGAGCAGCGTGATGTACTCGCGGTTGTCCCTAAAGTCCTCTATGTCCGTGATGTGCCGGGTCAGCAGCAGCCACACTTCCCCCTTCTCCTGCACGTGAAGCGTGAATTGCGGGTTCTCGCTTATGTTGAACTCGTCTTTCACTGGGCCATTGCCCGCATCCCATTTCCTAAAATAATTGAGTTTATGGCACAAAAGATGACGCTTATTGATAAATTGATGGTAACCACTAACCCCAGCTCCCCGAAAATAGAATAAGTAGCTATATATGTATGTTCGTTCCATCGTAGCGCCTAAACTACTGATCCGATTTTAATGAATGTGGTGTCAAAAGATTCGCAATAATAGCCCCGGTAACATCGGTTTAACATAGGTAACATTTTTTACAAAAAATATAGTTATTGTCAATAACACTTATTGATAAATTGATGACAGTAATCAGATTATCGAATAAGAACAATTATTTTGAGTTAAATATGGAACTTGAAGATAACTAGAAAGAAATGCAACTGTCGAGTAGTTTCTCTCACTCACACACTTCTAAAACATAACATAAACACTTACTGATGTATACAGTACGTGAAGTTGAATATTTCCGGGTTCCAGTTAAGATAAAACACGTCGAAAAACTTCAGTATGCTCGCGTAGTCGATCCAGAATACACCATTGTCGTATTGAGCGGCGGAGTCGGGGTCGTAAGCTAGTACACGTCTTAGCTCTGCGGTCCAATGTACGCTGTCCAGCTCGCTATAGTTACCCCGCCATCGGACGTGCGACCAGGGATTTTTGAGTTTTAGCAGTTTGACGCCCTGGAAATAAAATAAATTTAATTTGAAAAATCCGACTGTGTAAAAATTGAAAAAAAAAACAAGAAAGTCCAGTAATGTTATCGAATTTTATTGAATAACTATTAAGAACTGACCCACAGAGTTAAAATGTATAAATCAAGCGAGCGCGCACGTTCGCGATCACGGTCGAACGTTATCCATTACAAACTCACATCGACCAGTTGCACGTCGAGCACAGCGTACGCGTGGCTCGGCACCAGCCCAGCGCGCTCGGCCAGCGGCTCGTTGAGCGCGCCCGTCGCCGCCGTGGCCAGCACGTGGCCGCGCGCGAGCCGAGCGCGCATGTCCGCGAACACGGCGTCCGCGTCGAACGTCGGCTCGTCCGGTCGTAGGGCCACTCGTTCCGGTATCCAGCCGGTGAGCGCGTGCAGGTCTATGTTCTGGAAACATAGTCATTATATAAATAGTAAAAGTTAAAGCTGAATATCTCAAGAACCAATAGCGCGCTATTATGCTAATTTAAATGTTACTGTGCAATAAAGAAATACAATGATACATTAATTTGCCGGAATTTAATATTTTTATTTATATTTAAATTGGATCTGAACAGACTACAGCAAATGTTTATCTCACTTTTATATATATATATATATATATATATATATATATATATATATATATATATATATATATATATATATATATATATATATATATATATAATATATCGGCATATTACATCTCGACTGTGATTTTTGCGTAACATGGCCAATTATGGCGTTCTTGATCTCAGAAACAAAGATACATTAACAATTTTGATATATTGAATAGTAGCGGCCTCGCTTTTTGTAAATTTTGTTAACTTTTTAATTAAACCCAAAATTGCAGAGAAAGATTTTCATAAAATGCGTGAAGGCACTTTTTTGAGCTTCTGGATTGAACTACTGTTCTAAGCAAATGAGAATGTTATCTCCTATATAGTCGTATAGTTCGTAGCGGCCCTGGAATTTTAAAATATCTTTGATTTAATATAGAAAAAATCTTATTCTATGCCAAAAAAACTTCAAAACTTCGCTTTAAGTTAACTGTGAATTACTCCTATCTACGATAATATTATTAAGCAAAATTACTTTTACTTAATACACCAGAACAATTGTTACTTCATGAGGAATAAAGATTTTATAATTTTAAAGCATGAATTTATTAACCTATTTCGATAAAAACGATATATATATACGAATACAACAGTAAAATTACTACAAAATGCGAAATGTCAGGAACGCTTCAAATACCTAATCTCGCAGAGTGCAGATTTGTAATAGTGCTCTTAAGTATATATTCAATAGTTGTTAGAGCGATTTCACAATGCGCGGTGCGATATCGCGACGTCGCACCGATAAATTACTAGGGTATGTCTGTCACTTATATGTCTTTGGCATAAGTGCATTTTCCCAATATCCAGACCGTTATCGCATACCGCACTGATGTTAACAAAGACAGGTATAATGTTTCATATTAAAACATATAACTTTTAATATGAACAAGTGTACTGTTTCTCTCATACCTGAGTAACTTGGCTATATCGCATGTCGCATAAGTTACTCAGGACATTGCTTTAGAGCTTACTCAGGATGTCAAAACGCTCTAAGGGTCAAGAAATTTTAATTTTAAATAGTTAGCATGTAATGGAAAAATGTTCAGTCAAGGGAGAGTATAATTTGCTTAGAACTCAGAGAATAACACTTACGCTATTTGATCCTGGGAAGTCATAGCCACCCATTACTTTCATATAAGCTTTTTCCAACATGGATACCCAGAACTCATTCTTGTTACTCGAGTATGAACACAATAGGCGTCCGTATTTACTATAAGGCAGTCTGTCATCTATTATTACCTGAAATATTAATAATAAATATTATTATTTATCAAATAAATGATAGCAATAAAATTTTTAAAGTAAACATTACATAAAGTCTTTCATCACAAATGGCAAAAGTTAATAACACATTGTGCCATTTGAAACTTTGGCGCGAATCAATATAAGTCTCAATTATAATTTCTTAAAATTAAAAAGAGTAATGGTATTCCATATTACATTTACCAAAAATATTTTATATGCCACAAACAGTATACAACATTAAGTACCACAAAACATAATATGTTCTTACATTTTAACTACTTTACGCTCGAAATATAATTTGTGCACTTACCTTTCTTCTGACTCCATTTAAATGTAACTTAACCATATACTTTCCAAATGGATTATACACTGGGTCCTTATTTCTATTTTTTGGATATATAATTGAGGTTATAATTTTCTTTTTAAATCTTTTCTCATAAAGAGCACTTACAGCTAAGGATGCAACAAACGAACAGTCTGATACTATCTGTAAATAAAGTTCACATTAAACTAATAACAAATTAAACAGACTAATAAAAGATATAGATTTCATAAAAAAAAAGATCAACTACATAACAAAGGTCATTTACAATATTTTGGCGACCTCTGTGGCTCAGTGGTTAGCGCGTTGCCGCTTCAGCCGAAGTCGTGGGTTCGAATTCCCCCCAAGGGAACAAAAAAGTTTTCTGTGTTCCTGAGTCATGAATGTGTCATTTTAACTTGTATTTAATATAACAAAAATCTTAAAAATATGTCGAGTATAAAAATATTAAATATACTTCCCATTGTCTGGTATCTGAATCACAAGTTTTTCGGATACTTAGCACGGGACCACATTGACATGGTGTGAAGTGAAGGTGTGCGTCCATAGATATTATTACCTATATTTTATTTAATATTGATGATACTCTCATTGATATCATTATGTCTTGTAATTAAAACATGTCTTACCGTTTCTAATATATTGCATTCAGAAAAACTAACGAAACAGCATGAACTAGATGTTGTAGTTGCACATAACATTGTTATTTAATACTTGCTAGTGTGGTAATACTCACAGTCTGTTTAATACTGTAACAATCAACATGGTCTCCGACTATCATCTTCGGATCAGCAGAGACTTCATGGGGCCTCACCCACCTATCAAACTCTCTTTCTTGCTTTGATGACAATTTCAACTCACTAGCTCTATCCTCAAATGGTATTGCATACTGAAACTTCTCCGACAAGTCTACATCCATGAAGGGTAAGAAACAGTTGTTGTTTATTTTTGATGTCAGTCTTAAAACAACTTTCTCTTCCTCCGTATACACTTGTTTGCCGCTGACTTTGAGGTGTACACTCTGCTCTCTTTGCAATTGTGCTTTACTTGGTGAGATTGCTGTAGCAATAAACGAAATTTAAAATTTTAAGTGACCCTGAATCGTCAAGTAGTGAACGAGCTGATGATAATTAAATATAGCTAAGAACACTCTCGACCATGTCAGCTTTCAAACAAAAAGAAACAGGAAAAGTTAATTACCTGGTTTATTGGATTCATTAATAGATAAAGCACCTATTCTATTTATACCCTTTATCTTCTCAGCTCTTTCTAAAGCTTGTGAGGCCAGACCATTCAATTTAGTTTTTACTTCAGGATTAGGATTACTTTTCTAAAAAAAATATTTGGTAGTTTGGTCAGTATCAACTTAAGCCACAAGCGCCCAATACTAAAAATTATAATTTTATTTTTCATGTTTCTGACTTCTAACTGTTGTTGTTTTTTGTACTGTTGGAATGTAATATTTTAAAATTACAAACGCAATTAAACTAATAATTTCACAGTATAAGTAAATATTACCATGAAACATGCCAACTTTGCCTCCAATTACTTACCATACTTTGCCCGAATAACACTTTTTAAGCTTATTCATTGATGTGTGAAAATGTATCAGTAATATGGCAAAAAGAAGAAGAGGTCCGTACCCTAGTGGGTAGACCGATTGATTCGCACTCGGACAGTGCAGGTTCGAGTTGTGGCATATACCAATGAGACTTCTTCAGATCTCAAGTACATTATACGGACGCTCGAACGGTGAAGGAAAACATTGCGAGGAAACCCGCACATGGTTGGCCCCAGACATATTGACCAGTCATTCCTCTGGACTAGGCTCACTGTGTTGTGAGAATGCCGTATGTGCTTGGGCAACCATACGACATTTAAAAACCAACTGTCCCAGGCACTACAGTATTTCAAGAGCGGTTACTTCAGTCAGAGAATACTACTGTATAACTGTATACTGTATCCAATAACGGATGAAAAGGCATAAGTGTTTGTTCCACTTACCTAATAACATACACTATATCTGCGACTAAACCAATAGATATATTTGTAGGTAATACAAATAGACGTTACAATGGTTTTAGAGCCTTATACATTCCACCTTACGGCATGCAAAAATTTCACAATTATATAATTAGTATTGGTACAAAAACAAAGATTGATTAACTTAGTTAGATATGTATATCTAGTTCAAGTATTTTATATTTCCTATTTAAATTACTTATGTCAAGATCGTGTTTGTTTCTAATTTAACTCAGTAAGCTGTTGGAGCTACAATTTTATAATATACCTACAGCTGCTATTAAGGCCAGTTCAACGGCATTTGTGTAAGACTGCAGCGCAATATCTTTGAGTCCAGCTTCATCCGCATCTAAAGCTTGCTGCATCAAGAAATAACATTTCTGCATACTCCGCTCACTTTCAGCTTGCTGGGCCACATCTGTAAACATAATTTTGTTATCTTATTAGCACTGGTATTTATAGGAATTAAGTAATCTGAATGGTGAAGTAAGACTTGTGTCTTACAATATAATTAGGTAACCTAAGTGTCAAACAATATAATTAGGTAACCTAAGTGCTAGTGCAATTATAGCTATAACGACCACTAAGATATTAAAAATAAAATTTCAGTGATATTTAAAGATAAACAAATAAAGCCATGGTGGTATATGACTTCATTTAATAGTTCTATTATACAGAAAGCATCACTTCGTTAGCCTTCGAGAAATATGTTTTAAAAAAACAAAATTATACTATCCTGTAGATATATGACTCATCTTTTACTTTGGGTAATCCTGTTGAAGTACAACATAAACAAATAAGTTTAAGCATGTACCTTTTTGTTCCTGTAACAGTATAGCTCTCTCTAGATATTCTCTAACTTTATTTACAACTTCCATTCGCCGTTCTGGCGGTACCGAATCTCTAATTCTGTCCAAAAGTCTTGCCGCCGTTCTATAACACTCCACTGCTTTGTCCGTTTGTCCTGTCTCATCAAACCTCACTGCGAGGGAAGCAGCTTCCGTTGCATTTTCAAACGCACTCATTTTATGTATTTATATGTTTAATTTCATAAAAAATTTAGGCACTAAATATTTACAATGTAGTTGTGATTATTTGATTTAAAGTTTGAATGTCAAATCATAAATGTCAACTTTTTTTATTTTAATTGCGTTCAGCATAAATAATAGGTATGAAATAATACCTATGAAATTGTCGTTCTGCAGTACTGGCCATTTCAAATCTAAATTATTCTTGTTTGGCTAAGAATTCTAATTTCAAATTAATTTTATTTTAAAAACATGGAATTCTTTTTTCAAAAGTAGTCATTTGTTTATTTATTTTTTTTATACGGGCAATTGGCCCACCACACTTATCCAACTCCTGTGTAGCCAGGATCGACAGTGGTAACCAACCGCAAAAACCCTTTGATATGATCTCAGGGGTGCCCGGGGGACATGCTAAATCTGTCTTGGAACCCGCATCGAAATTAATCAGAAGATTGTAGGAGGAGTAGGAAGTATTCCAGTTTCCCTCCCCAAGCAAAGCGGGAGACAGCAAAAATTGTGATGACAAAAAGTCAGAATTAAAGGGGAAGCACCACGGGAATAACATGTTTTTTCTTTTTTTTTATGACTACAAGACAGAATGTAATTAAATGTTTTAATTTATAATATGACAGTTGATTACAATGCATTTATAATGACAAAAAAGTGTTGCATTGTTTCCAATAGTACTTATGACAAAAACGTTTGAAAGCTCGGAAGTTCTTCGCACAGCCCACGAGATCTTCATAGTACACAACCCTAGAAACACAATGGACGCTGTTCAACATTTCGATTCTTTCGTCATACCAGAGATCACACTCCCAGAGTATGTGATGAGCAGTTTGTTCATAAGGGCTACCTTCGGTCGAAACCTCGCATAGCGGAGACGAGACTAATGTAAATCCAAATAGTTTCTCTTTAAAGTTTCCGTGTCCTGTCAAAAATTGAGCGACGTAGTGGTCTATTTCTATCCATTGCTTCGAAAGTCGATCGCGTACCGAAGGGAAGAAATTATATAGGTGACGCCCTTTGATAGTGTTGTCCCACCGTTCCTGCCACTCAGAAATTAGGTTCTGTATAGAAATATCTAATGGCTCGAATAATCTAGTTATCTTATTACTCTCTTTCGCGCTTAAAAACTCAGGGTTAGTCATTTTTTTATTTTTAATGTAGTGCTGCACGACGCTGTATCTCTAAATCTACTGGTAGGACTCCGGCTAAGACTGGGAGTGCTTCAGTACTTACGGAGCGGTATGCCTTACATAAAATTATTAAGGCGAGACGTTGGCTTTGCAAAAGTTTACGACGGGCCGCTCCTATTGTAGCCCTATCTGCCCACGCCGGTGCGCCATAGCATATGCTGCCGAGGTACGTCGCATTATAAATTATTTTTAATGTTTTAAATGAAAGTCCCCATGTCGACGTTGATATTTTTGTGAAACAATAGAAATTCCTTTTAGCTTTCTCACCGGTCTGTATTATATGTTCCAGGAATGTAAATTTATTTTCTAAAATAAGTCCTAGGTAACAAAGTGACTGTTTACGTTTCACATTGATGTTGTTCAGTTTAATGCAAGGAGTTGATATTAATGAACCTTTTAAAAGTACTTGAAAGGTTTTATGTGCTGCAAATTCTAAGATTTCTGTGGCCCCAACTCGATATTACGTTGAGGCACTTGTTGGCTTTGTTTTCAATTTCAGATCGCGAATTGGCTTGAATAATAAGAAAACCATCGTCAGCATAACCTATCAGAGAGCACAGAGGAGGCAAGGGAACACATAATAAATCATCAAAACTTATATTCCACAAGTGCGGCGATAGTACTGATCCTTGAGGGCAGCCGCGCGTTAAGTTTTTGGAATGTGTGTAATGGCCGAGTTGGAGTTTTGTTACGCCGTTGCAAAAATACGAGTAAATTAAATAATAAATATTACGATAGCAGCCTCTGTTTCTTAACTTCAGTAGTAGCATTGGCCACCAGGCATTATCGAAGGCACCCGCGATATCCAGAGATATACCTACTACATATTTACACTCCTATAGATTTACTGTTTTTCTGACCTCGATTGCTGCATCCACTGCAGACTTCCCGGCGGTAAATCCAAATTGCTGATTATTAAATTTCGGGCCACTGGGTAGCAAGCGGGGAACAATAAGACGTTCTAATAATTTACCTAAGCATGATAATAGCGTTGTAGGACGGTAGGATTTCGGATCACAGTTTAAAATAAATGCTTTCGGTGTTCCTAAGGAAGCCTACTAGGTCCTTTCTTATTCTTGCTGTACATAAATGACCTACCTAAAATAACCCATCATCCAACGATACTATTCGCAGATGACACCACTCTCATCGTCAAATGTTCAAACGTCAAAACAAGGACACTTTTGAAGCTGAATTAAATTCTACTCTGGAAAAAATAATTAAATGGCTTGATAATAATAATCTCAAAATCAATATTAACAAAACACAGCTAATTCAATTTCAAACTTACAAAAGTAAAAAATATAATTTAAATATACAATTTGACAGAACAAATATTTTGGAAGTTGACTCAATTAAATTTTTAGGACTCTTCTGCTTGATAAGAACTGTAACTGGAAGGCCCATATAGATTATGTGTGTAATAAGCTGGACCGGTTCGTTTATGCTTTACGTAGATTACGTCAGACGGTAGGTGCTGAGGCGGCACTAACCGCGTATCACGGCTATGTATCATCGGTCCTCTCTTACGGTCTGCTGTTGTGGGGTAATTCGGTAGAAATCGAAAAAGCATTTCGTATCCAAAAAAAATGTGTGAGAGCTATTTGTGGTGCCTGGTATTTGGATAGCTGCAGACCACTGTTTAAAAAATTACGTTTGTTACCACTAGCCTGTATTAAATTATCGGGATTATTATGTCTTCCTACCATTCGAGATCTCTGTATCTTTGTTAGGCTACATCCAGAATACTTTAAACAGAACTCAGAGGAGGGTAAGAAAAATGAAAGATATAAATTTAAACTGTACCGCCCTTGGTGTAACTTGAATTTATACAGAGATAATGCATACATACAAGCTATACAGATATTTAATAATTATTTACCTAATCAATTCAAGGAATTGCCTACAATTTATAAATTTAAAAGAAATCTGACATCTTGGCTTATAGAAAATAGTTTCTATGACATAAATGAATTTATACTACAGAACAAAAACTGACCTGTATCAATTAGTCAATATTATCAAAAATCTTAAATTCATTAGATTAAGTGCAAGTAATATTATTGATAAATAAAAATAAAGTTGACATTTATTTATATGGCTTTGAAGTGATTTTTAAATTATAATACATTTGACATTGAACTTATTTAATTATTTATCTTGTGACCTAAAATATTTTGTGACCTAATGCATTCTCAAATTAACATTTTAACTATTTATATGATTTTTAACTTTATTATTTTAATATATATGTAATAAACTTTCTGTTAACATAGGTAATGGTCAAAACCAATTATTTATTGTATAATCTATAGATCGACCAATTGCGTTTACTTTATATTTAAAACTATATTTTATAAGTAGACTCTGGAGATTGTATATTTTAATTTCACACACCATGCTATCATGGTAGCATGTATGTTTTTTTTTAAACTTACCATCTGCATATTATGTAATACTATGTACTTACTACATTCAGTGAATAAATGATTTGATTTGATTTGATCGTCTGGTGGTTTATCACCGGCTTTTGGAATTAATTTTATTGTGCCGATTCGCCAGATTTTTGGAAAAGTGCCTTCTGCAATACATTTATTAAAAACCTGTAATATAGATGAGCCTACCGCTAGACACGCCTGCTTAATCATAATATTAGATATTTTATCCTCGCCTGCTGACTTTTTCGTAGGTAACAAATTTACATGTTGAAGTGAACTCATCAAGTGTAGGTAAGTCAGATACCGGCGTATTGATGGGGTCTAACATTCTGAACCTTATCTCGCGGTGAAAATCATTGTCCAAGTCCGGCTTGTCGTCTGGAATTAGTACGTCGAGGTACGCCTTCGCCGTGTCTCTTAAACTATGAGTATACGAATTATTAATCTTGATATTTGAAAAATACTGTGGAGCAGTGGTATTATTTGGTTTGAGTTCATGGTATAAAGAAGACCATGGTCCCTCGTTATCCAGTCTAACGGCTGCATTTCTCAACATATTATTTTTTGCTTAGGTGACGGCGGCGCGATACCGCGACCTTGAAGCCCTAAGGTCAGTTAGGTACGATACGTAATTATCGTACAATAGACCCAGTCCCTGTCTACGTGCATAATTAATTTTCTGTCTGGCTCTCCTAAACTCCCGACGCAAGTTATATAAATTATCGTGCCACCAATTACACTTATTTTCTGTTTTAAGCGGCCTTCGGCCCAGGGCGGTGTCGGCACAGTAGACAAAGGTGTTGGTCATTATTTCCGCACTATCATTTGAGTTCAAGTCTGGACGAGTGAAATCTCTGGAATGAGCGAACATAAGAGACCGGAATAAATTCCAATTACCATTTTTAACATTATATTTATAATCTTTCGACTCAATTACGGGACAACTCGAGGGTGCGCGAATAAACTCAAAGACAATTAAACGATGGTCGCTGCATGACGCATCAGGAATGACGCGCCAATTAATTATATTGTTATTATGGACGTACGCGCTGGAAAGCGTGACGTCGACGGAAGATTCACCAGAGGTGCTGCTAAATGTAGGTGGTGCATTGGGAGTGTTATGAATTTACAGGTTGAACTCTGCTATGAAGTCTTCCACTGAGCTACGACGGTCGCGGTCAGTGTATCTAAGTTTCCCATATCATAAGGGCGAAGAAGCATTTACGTCGGCACCAATAACAATTTTATTCCCCGCAAGACATTGTAGGACATGACGTAGTTGGTGTAAATGAGGACCTACAGGATCGGAGTATTGAAAATAACAACTAACTACGTACAATCTAAAGTGAAGACACGAAACCTCCGCTACCGCACAGTGAGACGTTGACAGATTTGTAAGGGCCGTAATTGAAAATTTAGAATGAGGTGTGTAAATGCCGGCGCGCGCTAGGTTGTTAACTTGTACGACTTTCGACCTTAGTGACGCGGATTGATATTGCTCTTGTATGAGAACTAAGTCTAAATTATAATCCGACACCAATTTTTCTAATTCAATCGTCGCGTGCTTATTGTTATGTAGGTTCAACTGTCCTATAACTAACTTATCCATAGCGAGTTGTTAAAATTAATTGCTCCATTTTTGCCTTGTATGTTGGGCAGTCAGGGGAACCCGTGGGGTGGGCGTTAGGTTTCTTGTACCGGGTGCAGCTTCCGCAAATCTCTTAAGTCTTTTTTGGTACAGTTAATTGAGGTATATTTATCGGCGCAGTGACAACAGCACGGGTCTGAATCGCAGCAGAATTTGGCAATGTGACCGTATTGTTGACAATTAGCGCAGCGTACAAGTTCGACGTCATCGATGAACCGACACATTGCCCAGTCAATAAAAAGTTTTTGTTTAGTTTCAATGAGATGTTTCCGAATCTTTGGGTCTAACTCTTGGCCCATCCATTTTCAATTGTAGTTATTATTTATGCGCCGTCTAATAATTTTTATCGAGTTCATAAATTGTTCTTGTGTCACATTAATTTCGCCCTTAATATTTTGGTTATAAAGCGATAAAAGGAAATTTTCGTCCGTAATATTTTGCGGGACATCTTTAATTAGAATACGCGGGTTACGCCCTCTCGGTGTTATAGACGCAGACCGGCTGATTTTAAACCTTCAACGGATTTTAATCTCCTGACTTGTGACTCGCTTGTTAAGCGCAGGATCACGCTCGAATTAGCTGTCTTTTTGACGCCGTGGATTTGAAAGCCGTCAGATGGGTTGATCGCTTTCATTAATGCCTGTTTGGTCTCGTCTGAGGATTTTAATTCCGCCGATTTGTCTTGCGTCGGATAAGCTATTACGCACGGGAGCGGTCTACGCGTTTCAATAGGTGGCACCGACTTCGCGAGTCTGAGTTTGAGCGCGTCAGAATAAGAAAATGGCGGCGCTGAGGCGGCCGGTTGCTCAACCTGAGTAGTAGTTTTGGCGGTCAGCAAATCCTTTTCCAAATTAGCGACTTTAGTTTCTAATGACGAATTTTTAAGTGCCAGAAGTGAGACGATGGCCGTTAATTTTTGTGTCATGTTCATTATTTCTGCTTTGTTAGCGAAGTTATTGCGACGAGATACTGTGTCGTTAGCGAACTCATTTATTTTAGATAAGTATGAAGAGGCCTCGCGAGCTAGCTCGTAATAATTGCACGTATCGTCGGGGCCACGGCTTGTATCCAATAACGAAATTACGGGGGGCGGTTGATCGTCCCTTGTGGGCTGGTGGCGCTTTTCATCAGGTGACAGAGAAGAGGGCGATAATTGTGACAATAAACGTTTAGTATCTGAAGAAGTTGGCGGTGAGCGGGGAATTTTGTCATTTTTCGAAAACGGATTAGTATCTTTATCCGGTGGCATATTATGACTCGACATTCTGGCTAGGTACTTACTAAAAAGATTTAAATACTACACTTCAATATGCAATAGAAAAACAATGGCCAAAATAAAGATTGAATAGGTAAATAACTAACAGCTGTTCGAACAGAGCGCCCGGCGCTGCGCGAGAGCTACCGACAGTAAAAATTTTTTGCCTACCTAGTTACTTGTTGACAACAATAAAAGTGAATAAGGAAGTCAACTTAACGAATTAAATCCAACAAACAACGGGCAAATGTGTTTCAAAAACTTACAGTAAACGTTGCTCACACCTTTACCTAGCTTATTACACAAACTCAGCACGTATTTGTTGATTTTAAACCACTGAAAACAATTTATTTCCCGGAGCGCACGTCAGACGGTGTTAGCCGTACGAAGATCGTGGGGGGAGCCATTTGTTTATTGATTAGTGTTACATTTTCATCGCTTTTCAATCTTTTACGTCATCATGGATACGTTAAAAATTCGAATAATTATGGAATATGAGTACCGTCGTGGCAGCAACGCGGCACAAGCGGCACGCAACATCAACGACGTTTACGGAGCGAACACTACAAACCAACGCACCACCTGTTATTGGTTTGCTCGCTTCCGTTCTGGAAATTTCGACCTGAAAAATGAACCTCGCGGTCGTCCGAAGACTTTATTTATTTATTTTTTATTTAACAATTTATTGTACACAAGAAACATTTAAAACATTACACTTTACATGGAAAAATGACACAAAGGTTCTGCTTATTTCTAAAAAGAAATTTCTTCCAGCAGTCCTACGGAGAGAAAAGGGATAAAAGAAAGCAGATAGAACGTGCATAATTTATTACAGATACATTTACATATTATGGCTTTACTAAAACATAAATAAAATATTATAATATGTAATAATATATACACTATCAAAATAATTAATATAAAATACAATACCTAAATACTATAAGTAATATAATAATATGCCTATAATATATACATTTTTATTAGACTTTGGACTTTTGGGTGGAAAAATGGATTCTGTTTGATAAGCGCAAGCGCTCAGCAAGTTGGTTGGATCCTGGTTCAGCACCTAAACAATGTCGTAAACGAAAACTTACCCCTAGAAAAGTGATGGTCACTGTTTGGTGGTCTAGCGCCGGTGTGATTCATCACAGCTTCTTGCCAAACGGGGTGAGCATTACTGCAGATATGTACTGTGAAGAACTGAACACAATGATGGAGAAGCTGGCACATCTCCAACCAGCATTGATCAATCGCTCGTCTCCGCTACTCTTGCACGACAACGCGCGACCTCATACTGCACAGCAGACGGTCTCCAAGTTACAAGAACTGGGATTGGAAGCTCTCCGTCATCCGCCCTACTCACCAGACCTTGCGCCTACAGACTACTACATTTTCCAGAATTTGGATAACTTCTTGGCGGGAAAAAATTCAATACTTGAGAGGCAGTACAAAATGCCTTTGAAGAATTTGTTGCCTCCCGTCCAGCTGATTTCTTTAAGAAGGGCATCAATAAACTGCCACTGCGTTGGAAAAGATGCATTGATTGCATGGGTGATTACTTCGATTAATACAAATAAAAAATACATTAAAAAATTAGTTTAAATTTTTTCATACAAAACGGCAATTTCATAGGTAAAGACATGGAGAATAGAATTAAGGAGTACCATCTCCATGCATGAAAAGTGTCCGTAAAATAGCGTTAAATACGGGGCGCTACAGACGCAGACGGGAGTAAAGCGGCAAAATTTAAACGTATAATTAAATCTTAGCATCTTCTTCGGTTTTATATATAAAAATATTTTCGACTATACGAGTAATTAGAATTTTCATTATTTACTGAATTAACTACTTTTAATCTACTAAAGTCGTCAAAAATTTTAAATAACTAAACTCAACTAACTTCACTCCATCTCTTATTGCTAACTTCATATCACACCCTTTTCTGACTCTAGCGCCATTATGGCCAGTTTTGGAACTATTATTTAATTACTTTTACTCTTTTTAGCTTTTCTGTCTTAGAGAGATGGTTCTCCTTACCTCTATTCTCGATGGGTAAAGACCTAATATTTTTGATTAGTATACAAATGATAATAAATTAGATTTTAATACTATGACTTAAATACCTTATAATGTTATCAATGTTTTTGTTTTAAATAATAATTGTTTAAGTTGTAAACCAACAATATGAACATTTGCACGCCGCATCGAAGGCGTTAAGCAAGAACAGAATTTACAATTATTGTAACACCTTGAAATTGTAGCTTATTTGAGCAAATAAACATTATCTATCTATTTATCTATCTATCTATCAATATATCTCAGTAGCAATACATAACATTTATGATGTGAGTTTTGCCTGGGTATTCAATAGGTGACGTTGTGGGTTTTGTATATTCTCCTCTAATTTGTGTTATATCGGTCCTTAATGTGTAATATTGGTAGAATATTAACCATTAAATATTCGTTAACGTCCACAAGTGTGGGCAAGTTGTGTAACTTCAATATAATATAACTTCTATTTTGTGTGCCCTCTAAAACTCCCTAGGAACTTTCAGTACTTAAGCTTCTACCACTTTACTGAATCGACTGACTTGACTCATTGACTGCACTGACTATTTATTTGGACTTTGACTAGACTTTGGACTTGACGATTTAGAAATACGGTGTTGAAAATTGAAACGAAAATTCTATTTCCCGCCTTTTTAACTTGACACTGGCAAATGGTCTTAAGCCGACGCCATATATATTTAAATAAAAAAAATGTCAAATGTGGAATACAAAAGTGGGTCTGAAATTGATCAGTGTTTTAAACTAGCCACCAGGCTAGTTATAGTCCGACTTAGCTACAGCGGTCTTAACCCGACCCTTAGCATAGACCCGTTCGAAAAAAAAAAAAAAAAAAATGATCAGTGTTTAGTAATGGTTTAGTAATAAACTTTAAACAATTCACATAAAATTTGTAGACAATATTGGTCTTAGAAATAACCTTTGTATTTTAATTGTAATCTTCTAATTTAATAGTAAAAATAGACTTTACATTTCAATCACAATGGCTTCAGAGTTATTAGCAGAAACTACTGGTCAAGTTCGCGAGAATTTGGTAATTGTATGCAATTGTTTAAATTATTCATGTTCTTTTAATTACTTAGATGCATTGCCATATAATTAATTTACAAATTACAATTATTTACCTTAGTAGTTTCATAGTGTAATATCTTGTTTTTTGTATTTTGTCTTTTATTGCATATCATTTGCTTTGATAAGTCTATTAGATTCTTTTATTATTCCTAAAACCTTATTTGAGGAGGTCATTGCTACGTAATGTTGATCATGTATTCAATGAAATAAAAAACATATCAGTGTACTAGCAAAATCCATATTTCAATAAACAAAAATATTTTTTTTAGGTGACCACTGCTGTGAAATTTCTGTCGAATCCAAACGTCCAGCTATGTACGATGGAGAGCAAAGAAAAATTTCTACGCAGCAAGGGATTGACAGACATTGAGATACACAAAGCCATAGAGAAGTGTGCTGACATGTTGGACGCCCCATCATTGACCTCTGAGCTGCTGCTTTTCCACCATTCCAAGAGGTCATGGTTTAGAAGTAGAATCTTACCTGTGATTGTCTATGGTGGTGTCATTTATGGCTGCTACTGGATTTATAAGGTAGATTTTTAACCTGGTGTGAGTGTAACTTTTACAATGCTGGCCTGGCAATTCTAGTTTGCTCAGTAGTCGGAGGTAGGGGCATCTTGTGGGCTTAGCATGGCCATCCGAAATAGATATAATATTCTATCCAAAACATTTAGTTGCAAAATAGTTCTTAATTCATGGCATCAAGATCGTCAACAGAAGTCAACATTTCTAATAGCCATATTTTTAGAATGGCTGCTGGGAAATCTGTCAAAAATGCTAAAATTTTCAAGTAAACTACTGAATGTAAAGAAACTATTTGTCTTGGACAGCCATGACGTGGAGTAGTTGACATTATTGTAAGACTATTTGACATTGAAATAAAACGTTTCTACATTAGCTATCAAAAGAGGTCATTTTATGAGCTCATGCTCGGGAAGAAAAGAAATGTTGTTTCTGATGCTATTACCTTGCTGCATTACAATGAGAACTATTTTGCTCCGAATGGTATTAATGTTTCTTCAATCTGTCATTATTTTGTCTCGATTCTTTGGTGTTTCTAGGGTGCACATGCAGAGTGGCAAGGGACACAAGCCGGGATAATCGGGTGCAAACCCATTTCGGGTGTGTCATTCCCCACCTCATAGCAAACATCCCTTTTTTGGCTAATTATCTTAACAAAAAATTTTTTGGTTCAATGGTTTTTTTTATTTTTTTTAATGATTAGTTTGTTGTAATGATTTTATAGAATGCATTCGTTATTTATTAATTTATTGATATTGTTTTTAATTTTTGACCAACATGGATATTTTCAGTATGAACAAGAGGTATCTGTGGGATGATAGAATCAGAACAAGTAACTGATCACTGTAGTGTCCGTATGTTAGCGTAATTTTTTACCCATATGTTTGGAGCATGCAAAATAATTTGCGAAAATTGTGCTTATCTAGACTAGTGATTAGTCATATTTTTAATTATAAATAATAATTTATAGTTTCTTAATGAGGAAGATCTCAATATATTTAGTTTTCAATTGAGTTACATTCCAAAGAATCCTATAAACTTTTGGAGCTATAATTACATAGTCAAAGAAAACCTTATATAAATAATATTAATGTTATAATTGAGAATTATTTTCATTATATTTCTATTCATTTATTATTAATGTATAAAACTAAATCAACGAAATAATAATAATATTATCAATATTATGGCACTTGGAATTTTGGGTATATCAAACCCCACCTTATACTTGTTACAACTTTTTTTCATATCATGTGTGCCGGGTTAAAATAGCTTTTATTTATAATTATAAGATTTTAGTCTTTAATAAATTTCAACAGAACTGTCTGAGGCAGCTGCTATTTGTTGAACAACCCAAGAGAAAGACAACAGTGGAGTGTTTGGACGAGCTCCGTAAATCCTTAGACTTGATGAACAGCGGCATATCGTCACTACGTACGGAGCTGCAGACCACCACCCATCAGAATGTACTGAGGTCACAATTGGACAACTTGAAAGCAGATATAGCATCAGTAAAAGGAATATTATTAAATAGGTTAGTAATGTTTTTGCTAAAATTAAAGATATTGTATTGGGTATAAAAGACCTTTCAAGAGTTGCCACCGAATAACCGAGATGAATTAGTTTTCCCATGGGCTTGACATAAAAATCATTCTTTGTCTACCTATTAAACTTGCTTAAAAAATTGTTTGCCACAACTTGATTTTTAACTAATTGTATTATAAGTATTATCATTGTTTTGTGTATATTTAACAAAAAAAACTAGAATCCAATCTAGTTGTAGTTTTAAGTTTTCTTATTTATTAAACTATATTGAAATTTTGTTGGTTGTATTCTAGGTTGAAGGGTATTGCATTTTACAACAAGTACGTAACATAGTATTTGTTTTTTTAATGTTTAACTACTTGTATTGAAAAAAATGATGGTCCAAGAAATTAATGTTATTGAAAATGTTGATCCGTTTCTTTAACAATGCAGTTTTAGAACTTATCTGTCTCTATTTTAATGATTAAGAACAATTGCACAATTTGCAATTTATCAATTTTGTACCTACTGCCCCAATTATTGTTTATCTTTTGGAAGGTTATCATAAAGCAATTATGTAAAAATGTACTACAGATACTCTTGTTGGGCTTTATTCTAATAATAATTTTATTAAAAAAATTTAAACCAATCTATTCATGCAGTTTCGTATGCTTTAATAGCTCCCCACACTGATTTCAGTGACGGTGGCCGCTTTAATTGAAACCAGGCCAGCTACGCAGGAGTTATTTTATAGTGCCCAAGTGTGTGCGCAGTACACAAGAGCACTCTCTCTTCCTTTACTCTCGTAACCCAGTGGGACGAATAACCGACACGACTGGTGAGATATCAGGCGCAGGTCCGACTTTTTACATGCCCATCCGACGCATGGATCATCTTTCTTGTCAGACAATCAGGTGATCAGCCTGCATTGTCCTAACCAAACTTGGAAACAAGATTTTTTGTTATTCCAATGCGGGAATCGAACCCACGACCTCGGAGTCGAGAGCCAAGCTCTAAACCACTAGACCACGGAGGCTGTTAATGCTTTAAACACGCGGTATTTCAACATAGCAAGCCTGATGAAATATTTTAAGGCTACCGGTAAAGCTTGTTTTTTCGAGAGATCAATCGCAGGGGATCATCTTAGAAAAAAATACGAAACAACAATTCCAAGAAAAAATTAAATTGTTTGCCTGTTCTTACCACTTACCATGATCCTTTTTAGGGTTTCGTAGCTTACGTCTTAGAACCCTTATGGTTTCGTCATGTCCGTCCATCCGTCCGTTTTCGGCTTACCGTCCAAATGGCGCCTAGTGCTAGATACAACTTTGCATAGATATGTGTATTTACCACGTCAACAAAGTGCTAAAATAAAATCACGAAAAATGTATTTTTTGGGGCACCTAAAGGGGGAGGATTCATTTTTTTTTTTCATTCATTTTCATTCATCATTCATTCATTCACCTACACGTAAAGTGGGGAGGATTTTTTTTTCTCGCGTCTACCCCATATCGTATCGTATCGTTGGATAGGTATTTTAAAGACATCGAGAGGTTGTTAAGACGATTTTTGCTTAAGGTGTACGTTTGCTAGATATTCAACTTTAAAGTGCATTTTTTTGTTAAAAATAAAAAATAATCGGCTCGCTCGAAAAATCTGAAAAAATTATGGTAGTAGGTAGAGTCCATGTGATGAACTTTAAAGGAAAACTATAACGGCTCATATAACTTTGTTAATTTAGGTGATACAATACAATACAATAGCACTTTATTGCACACCAAAAACTACATAATTAAACAATTTTTGCAATAAATTTTACATAGAATGATGTACAAAAGGCGAACTTATTGCTAATAAGCAATCTCTGCCAGCCAACCTTTTGTCTAAGAGATTGGTCATAGAAAATTAAAAGATAGTGTAGGTGTACAAACTAAGAAAGCTTCATTAAATTTAAACATAGTAAAACATATAATATACAATAATGACAGAAACAAATTTAGAGCTTATTAAGAAAAATATTATTTTAATTTATTTTTAAAAATATAAATTGATTCAGCGCGACGAATGTCCAAAGGCAGTGAGTTCCAAAGTGTTGCAGCGCGAACAGTAAAGGATTTGGAATATAGGGAAGTGGAGTGCGAAGGGATCTCAAGAGCCAGATTGCTGGAGGAGCGTAATGTTAATTGGTGTGTGTCACGTAAAAAGTTAAAGCAATTTTTGAGATAGAGAAGAGCAGAAGGATGGAACAGGATGTAAAGAAGTGTGAGAATGTGAGTATCACGTCGGGACCGGATAGGAAGCCAGCAAAGTTTTGTCCGGAATTCTGAAACATGGTCATATTTCCGTAGGCCAAAAATGAATCTGATGCAAAGGTTTTGGAGTTTTTCAAGTTTATCTAGTAACTCTCCAGTGACATCAATAAAACAAACATCAGCGTAGTCGAGTATGGGTAACAAAATAGTATGCGCCAGTGCCACCTTAGTGGTCATTGGGAGAAAGTTTCCAAGAACACGGAGAGATGCATTTGCTCGAAAGACTTTACTAGTAAGTGCATCAATTTGAGGTCTCCAGGAGAGATGGCCGTCAAATATAACACCCAAATTCTTGACACTGTCGACAAAGGGGATTGGAGAGCCATTGAAACTCAGCGATGGGAGTTTCTGCCACACTATTCTGGATCGAAGCTTTGAGCTACCAATGATAACAGCTTGACTCTTGCTGGGGTTCACACTTGTGCCGAAGGACTTGCACCAGTTAGCTAAGTAAAGGAGGTCATTGTTGGCGCTGTCTATCGCCTCTTTTAGCTTCTCGACTTGGGACTGAGTATATAGCTGCTACTAGCTGTAAGTCGTCGGCATATCACCCATATAAAGACGTCAAGCGATTTTAACTCCACTTTCAGCCTGGCCATTAGACCTGGACCAATAAGGACTGGTGGTTATGTGTTCGACATCCCAATCAACAAGGAAAGATTTGAATTTGCAAGTGTTAAATGGTGGACCATTGTCAGACACCAATGCTTTTGGTATACCATGTTGAGCAAAGAAGGATTTGAGGTTTTTAACAACATTATTCACAGTGTAATTTTTATGCAAAGAAGCTATCTCTATGTACTTGGAATAGTAATCCATGCAAACAAGGAATTTTTGTTCCATGAAAAAATAATAAATCTATACCTACCTTCTCCCACGGAAGATGAGATATCTCACAGCATTTCAACAATTCATTAAGTGCGTTTAGCGGCTTGAATTTAGCACATACCAAACAATGATCAATTAAGTTTTTAATATCCGCGTTTATATTTGGCCAATAAACTGTTTCTCTAGCGATGTTGAGTGTTTTATTAATACCTAAATAACCACTGTGAATTTTATCTAAAATCTGTCTGTGCAAGTACTTTGGAACAATAAATAGTAATTCATTCATTATATGTATTTCATTAAGAACATTCCAATATGGTTTCACCAGTAAGCTCTACTTTGTTTTTGCTTTTTGGCCAACCATTCTGAATATAAGACTTGAGTAGATTTAAAGATTTATCATTTTTACTTTCTAACTATATTAAATTTAAATATGGTTTACTCACTGAGAGATTAGAAATGATTGAATTAACATGATATTGTAAGTCTTGTTCATACTGCGGTATGTATGTATCACTAAGTGAGGCCCTTGACAAAGTATCTGCTATATACATATATTTACCAGGTACATAAACCACTTCTAGGTCGTAACCCTGCAACGATAACATCATTCTTTGTAGTCTAGCAGGTACATCATGAAGAGGTTTTTTAAAAAGGTAAATTAAAGGTTTGTGATCAGTATGAACAGTTGTTTTACTGCCATAAATGTATTGGTGAAATTTATTACATCCAAACTTTATGGCAAACAATTATTTTTCAATCTGAGCGTAGTTTTGTTGCGAGCTTGTTAGTGTTCTTGGACTGTATACAATGGGACGTTTGTTTTGCATCAATACAAATGCTCCCAGTGCATTTTTTGATGAATCTCCCGACAAAGTCACAGGTAAGTTGCAATCATAATTAGTTAACACGGGCGCTTTAGATATGACAATTATTACTTTTGACAATTATCATCCCATAACCATAATATATCTTTTTTAACAAATTTCTTGAGGTATTAGTATTATCTGCTAGATTTTCTAAAAACGGTGCTAAAAATTAATCATGCCTAGAAATCTCTGCAAATCTTTAATATTTTTAGGTATGGCATAGGCATGCATATGGCATATGGCATATGGGTAGGCCATATCTTTTATAGCTTTAACTTTCTCTGGATTAATTTTTACACCTTTACTAAAAATATAGCCCAAATATGCTATTTATTCTAGAAGAAACTTGCACTTGGCTTTATTTAATTTTAAATTAACTTGCCTAGCCCTTTCCAAAAACATCTCTAACCTTTTATTGTGTATTTCAATTGTTTCACCGTATATTAAAATGTCATCACACCAAATTATTATACCTTCAATGTCTCCGAATAGTTCTATCATGATTATATAGAAAATTTCTTTTTTTTTCTTTTTTTTTATTCCAAGTTTATTTGTTATTGTTGTAGTTTATTCCAAAAGGTAACCTTAAAAATCCTTAAAAAACCTTGTATCTGGCAAAAATGTTTTTAATAGGATAATGACATCTCAATATATTTTTATTTAAATTTCTAGGATTTAAGCAAATTCTCAATCCTCTATTAATTTTCATGGCAATAACTAAACTACTCACCCTGAGAGTAGGTTCGTTCACCTTCCGTATGACTCCCATGTTTTCCATAAGTTGAAGCTCTTTCTTTAACGGTTCAACCAGAGCGAAGGGTACCTTTCTGTGTTCGTATGGGAGACAGCCCAGACCCTGAAACACATCATCATACCTGGTCACACATTTTGCTCAACATTTTTTGACATTTTCATTTCTTATAGAAAAGTTTTTTGTTATTAAATTTAGCTTTATACAAGTGGGTAAACCGATCACAGTTGGACAATTTAATTTTGTTACAACAAAAGTAATATTTTCCGGTTTTGCTTTGTTTTCTTCTTCTTCTTCTTCTTTTATGTATGGCGGCCTCAGTGAGTTGCCAATGTCCGAGTGCTAAATATGTTTAAACCCTGCTCTATTGTAGGTCTAGTGAGGAAACAAGTATTTGCTTTGTTTTCAAATAAGCAGCATATATTTGACACTGACGCTGTCGGAATTTTGTGTCCACTATATGCAAAGATATTATATATTGTACACATTTATTTACTCCGTTTGTCAAACTTAGGATTCAATTCTTTAAAGACTTGGTAAGACATTACATTTATGTCTGCTCCAGTGTCAATTAGGCAATCTACATTTTTATTATTTTAAGAGAATAATGCCAGGAATTGTCTGTGTTATTCAAATTTATACTGGTATTTTGCGACTTTATGTTTTTAATGCTGAACAATGCCCTAATTGTGAATCTCTCAGCCTCAGCACTTTTTGGGCTTGATTCATCATATAGATTTATGCTACCAACCCCAAAAACAACAGTCCTGACACTATTTTTCTTAAAGCACAAATGAGTAAAATGTCCATATTTAAAGCATGACCTGCATCTGTGTTTCCATGCTGGACAGTTGCGGCGACCATGCGATGTGTTGCACTTTACACACGTTGTTCTGGATCCAGGTGTAGCTGACCTTGGGTGACCTTGGCATGATGGGGATCTTGACTTTCTTTTCTGGTATGGGGGAGAACTGGTGGAGATATAGTATATTAGAGTAGAAATAATAAGTAAACATGTAAAATATTGGTTTAATGGTATGGTACCCTACGTGCCCGAGTCGGACTCGCACTTGGACTGGACTAAGGTAATATTTGCCACACAAACCGACGATGCGAATTTTTTCTAAAGATTCCATTCACATTCTATCAGTGGCGTGGGGTTCCTGTATTACTCTATTCCTATCGGCTTCACTTACCATTTGAACACCCTCATCCAAATCCCTACCCTATCCCTATGTATAATAGGTTAGGGTTTCCCTATGAAGGAGAACCATCCTTCGCCACTGCATTCTATCATATAAATATAGTAAAAAAAAAAACTTTTAATTTGCAGGAACCAATTTCCGACGCTCAAAACTCGGACCGAGCCGCCTTCTATTCCAGCATGGCAGAGACAATCAGAAGAGGCGTCTTCCACAGAGATTGTTGAAGAGAAGAAAAAACCACACCGAAGTCGCAGCCAACGGTCAGAGTCTGGAGGCTCAAATTCCAGTGAGGGGGAACAGGCTGCAAAAAACAGCGATAGCAGCTTGGAAATCATGTAAATATTGGTTTTTAATTGTTACTTAAGTGTGTGTTTTAATCTGCACTAATATCATAAAGGGGAAAGATTTGTACGTTTCCATTAAATAGGCTCCAAAACTACTGGACCGATTTTGATGAAATTTGGCATACATATACAGGTGTTTGGAAGATGGGTGCAAAGCTTTAACGCCTTGTTAGTATAGACTATAGACCATTTAGAACCGTATTTGACCATTCTTAGCGTTCGTAACGTACGATTTTATTTTTAACGAAATTTTTAAAATTTTTGTTGAAAAAAATTATAAGTAAGTATTATCAATATTGGAATTGTATTAAAGGTAAATTGTATTTTAAAAACAATAGTTCAGCTGCTTTTGCAGCTTGTAATCTATTTCGGGAAGGTTTGTATATAATTCCGGCACTGCTGAATAATTGTTCGCTGAGAATACTTGCAGGTGGAGGTGACAGGAATCTCCAAGCCAGTGAAGAAAGATCTTTACATGTATTTTCATGAAATCTCCACCAATCAAGCGGGTTTTGTGACCCAATCAATCTCTTGTTTTTGCAATATTGGTTTAATTGTGAATTCAATATGGCATCGGAATTAATATTATCGCTGTCATCGTTTTCTTCTTCACTAGAATCTAGCAAATTGTCGAGTTCATTTTGTCGAGTTAGTGTAGAAGCTCTACTAGATGATGGTACAATAATTTATTCTTGTGATTCATTTGGAAGGGTAGTTCGTGACCTCTTTGAAGGGGGACACAGATCAGTTTCGGTATTATTTATTTTGAGTAGTCTCAATATTTCAGTCTCAACCTTTTCCTTTAAAATTGCATTAAAAAATTTGCTTTTATATCGAGGATCCAAATAGGTGGACAGTGTGTATAAAAAATTGTTTTCTATATTAGAAAATTTGGCATCTATTTCGGTTTTTAAAGTTTTAATCAAATGTGCCATTACTGAGTCTGTGTTTTTAAAGTTAGCAAATTGTTCATCCAGTTTCTTTTTCAGTAAATTAATAAGTGAAATAACTGAAGAAATCAATACATTTGATTTGCTTAGTTCCCGTGTACTTTCTTCGAAAGGCCCTAACAAGTTCACTCAGTTTTCCATCAATTTCCATTCTTCGGGTGCGATGCCTGGTATATTATGGTTATTACTGTAAATGCTTAATGAATCCTTGACCTTCAAAAATATCTCCATCATATAAAAAGTACTACTCCACCTCGTAATACAGTCTTGAAAAACTGTTAATTTTGGTTGACTAAGGCGTCCTTGAATGGCATTCAATTCTTTTTGAGCTATTGTCGAGTGATTGAAATGGTTTGCAATTTTTTTTACTTTTTGTTTAACATCAATTAGACTTTGGTGCGACTTTAACCCATTTTTCAGCCATAATTGAAGTTTATGCGTTGTGCAATCTATATCAATGAACTCCGATATGGTCATGGCCCTTTTCATGTTTAATCCTTCGTCTCTAATAATGCAGTGACTTGATCTTTGGAAATACCCCATTCAGTTAACATACTTTCGTATTTTTGGGAAATAATATCTCCAGTGTGTCTATCGTCGAAAGTTTCACATTTTAATATTATTGACTTGCGTTCAAATTTTTCTGTAATGCCGTGACATGTCAAACTCAGCAAAGAAACATTGGCACTGGGGTCCGTCCAAATGTCACTTGTAAACGACATGTTTGAATTCTTCGATAATTGTTTTCATCTTAGTAGCAACTTTCTCGTATAATTCCTTACACACATAGTCAGTGAAAAAATTGCGACCTCTTAAATTATATTTTGGAATAATTGCTTGCATCAATCTCCTGAAACCAATACCTTCCACAAAGTGGAAAGGTAAATCCTGAACAGCGATCATCTCGCCAATTAATTTGTCAATCATTACAGATTTTGGATTATTTTTGTCAAATTGTTTATCTTTTTGCAGTGTCTCCTCTATTGATAATTGTTTTTTGGCTTGCTCTATCGGTGTTAGTACTTTACCTAAAACAAAGATGAGTACTTATTTTAATAAGTGGCCAAACAAAATAAATTACTTTGACATAAAAAGAAAAAGTCTTAAGAAATGTGTAATAAATTTTAAGTTATTTTACTCCTATCATACTGTACCATATTCGGCTACAGAACCCTAAAAACTGTATACGAGAGAAGATTTGTCAGTAGGTAAAGGCCTATTCAAACCGGAGCGGTATCCGCTACCGCCGTGGGTAGCGGTATCCCGATGAGTACGCGATTCCATACTAAATTACCGCTACCCTCGGCCGCGGCGGTAGCGGATACCGCTCCGGTTTTAATTGGCCTTAAGTTATGCATCTAACCTCTAAAAATTACTGGACCGATTTAGAATTAAAGATTTCACCATAGAATGCTACACGACATTATCCCTGAACATAAACATAGGCATAGATTTAGGTATTTAAGTATCTCAGAAACATCTACGCTGCTCGCGTAGATGTTTCTGAGATACTTAAATACAAAGCCGCTGGCTGAATGTTAGTCAGGCGGTAATAATTTGTGACAAAGTAGGCAGATAGTTAAGTGCATTTACTTACATTCTTTGGTAGAATTTGAGGTTTGATTTTCAGTTTCACTTGTTAAATACGTTAAATATTCTTCAGGATGTTTTGCCTTCAAATGATTTTTAAGTGACGTGTTTGTGCGTCCTTTGCGAGAATAATTCTTCTTACATATATTACAATTTGCATAATCTTGTTCAACTAATTTAAAATATTTCCATATTTCGCTTTTTAACGGAGGAGACATTTTAAAATCATAAGCCACAACTGCAGTTCACAAAAACAATGCACTATAGCACTACGAATTGTTTACAATAATCACTGAGCGTCGAGTGAACACGTGACGTTTTATGATTGGACAAAACTCGCAAGCGACAGAGACACAAGATATTGACAATACACCCACAACAGGGGGACATGTCCCCCGGTGGGTGTATTGTCAACATCTTGTCGCAACATGTTGCGACTCGAACATCAGCGTCAGCATCAGCAACGATCAATGCGGATGCTGATTGTGATGCTGATGTGAAAATTGAAGCTGATAATCAGCTGATGCTGATGCTGATGCTGATATTCGCAACAACCCTGGTTTCAACTACAAAGATAGCTTACCAATTTTTGAAATTATGACTTACAAAGTAAATTGAGGGACTTACTAACTTAAAGAAATAATAAAAAAATATTTTTTTTAATTATCATTTATTTTTCGTGTTCAAAATGTCCGCCGCGATTCCTTATACAGGCACGAGCCCTTCTTCTCACCTCTGTTGTGGTTATTTTTAGCATAATCTCCAGCTTCATTGTTTCAAAGGCCGAGTTAATCCTCTGGATTAATTCTTCTTTCGTGCTTATTTCCTCATTTGTATACACAAGTTCCTTGGCTCTACCCCACACAAAAAAGTCAAGCGGAGTGAGGTCGGGTGATCGAGCGGGCCGTGCAGTAGGCCCATCTCTGCCAATCCAACTGTTAGGGAAAGGGTTACTTAAGTGCTCCCGTACAGTTACCGTCCAATGTGCTGGGCAGCCGTCTTGCTGGAAGATTATTTCTCGGTCAGTTTCGAATATTGGTGCTCCAGATTCCTCTATTAGTGTCGGAAGATCATTTTCTAAAAACTCTAAATAGTTATTTCCATTCAAATGGTCCGGTAAAACACGCGGCCCGATTAGAGTTCTGCCAATTACTCCGGCCCACACATTCACTGAAAATTGCCTCTGGAAAGACTTTTGCTTTTTCCAGTGCGGGTTGGCGTCTTTATCAGCCCACTGGTGTAGGTTGTGGAAATTTGCGATACCTGCCCTTGAAAATTTACTTTCGTCTGTCCACAATATGAACTTCAAAAACCACGCATCTTCAATGTCTGCATTTAGAAGAAAACGACAAAACTGGATTCTCCTTGGGGGATCTCCTTCTTCTAGATTTTGCACGCCTGTGCCATAAAATGGGTACTTGTTATTTTGGTTCATGGTTTTTTCCTTCCAGTGTGAAATGTTTAAATGCCGAGCTACTGCTCTCTCTCTGCAACTGGTGTGCTTATTAGCTTGGAATGCCTCCAAGCTAGCGTCATAATTTCAGTAATTGGTGAGCGATCTTTGTAGTTGATACCTCAATCGAAAGAGTAATAACTAGGTATGTTTTCCAAAATGTTTGAACAAAAAAACCAGTTACCGTATTTTTTATTTATGGCCTCAACATATTAGATTTCCGAAATTCACAAAAAATTATTAAATTCAAACCCTTGTTACAAATTTATCTCATGATACAGATGTGTACATCAAGTCTTATTTGGTTGTTTACACATTAATTAATTCAAATACAATAAAAAATAATTCGATTATCTTCCAGATTGGCCACCATCTTCCAAACATCCGGTAGAACAGGCATGACCAACCTTTTCAAGATTGCGAGCCATTTTTCATTTTAGCAAAACCCTACCGGGCCGCACATCTATAAAATTCCACAATTCGTCCACAAAACACCAAAAATCAATGTTTTTCAAATATTACCAAATATTGTCAGAAACGCAGGTGTACAGGACGACTTTAAAAAGGCGCGCAAAAATATTAAAATATAATAAACATTAATGTTACTTTGTAGCTATGCATGACTCCATTATACGCTCGGCCGCCAGGCGAATATCGGCCGTACCGCCATAGTAGATTAGTTACCGTTTGTCCGTGAATATCGGAATTTTTCGATAGATCGTTTTTTTAAACGATCAGAAAAATCCGAGCGATATAAAAGCCGACTACCCAGTCGACGGCTAAATTAGCTCAGGGGCCACATGGCAAATGCACAACATTAAAACCATAAAGATATTCGTAATGTGAAAAGGTAATTGTACTATGTGCGTGCGTGATGCGTTTGTATAATAACCGTAGATTTTGGTGTCTGCGTGTCTTTAGCCTACTTTCCAAATATTTAGAAAAAATCTGCGCAGTTTGTTATCAGCTTTAAGTGAATTGGATTATAAATACTTAAAGAATAATAATCTGTTAAATAATTCGATAATATAGGTATATTATCTATTAAAAATAATAGTTAATGTTTAGTATGTTTTTTACAGAACATGAAGAATCGGTTTTTCGACGAAGATGCATTTCTTATTGTTACATATATATAATTTAGTGCAAAGTTGTTTTTCTTTATAAAAATATAAAACTTGGACAAAGAAGACAAAAGAGAGAGTTTCTATATTTTTGACTAAGTTTTTAAGGATTTTTCATTTTGCCTTGTCAAATTTGTCCATTTTAATTAGGCAGTGACACACTAAAATTAACCAAAAAGTTAAATATTTTATAGTGATGTACTAATGATATATATGTATCGATATTTTAAGTCACAACTCTTTTAAATGAAATACGGGTTATACAAAATCTTGGGCTTGGCGTAAACAGACGACCGACCACAGCTACCGGATACATTTTTTCTTATTAGCATAAAACATACAATATTGATAGTTGTATGCTCCATAAGCCACTTAGGTATGTCGCTGTTAAGGAGAACCTAACCAAAATTATTAGTTTTAAAAATTGTGTAGCTATTGCCACCGATTGCGGCCGCCTATTTGCACCGAGCCTTATAGAATTTATTACTGGAACTTAATATGTTTGTCGATAGAAATGTTAAATAAAGCTTCGACTCCGGGATATTGCCATCACACTTATAATAAAAATAAATGTTGAAGGCCTAGATTAGAATGTCTCGTTTGAAATGGTGGGCTAGAAATTAAAAACGCAAATGATTAACTACGTAATATCGAGTTCAAAAATATTATATCAATTTGTTATGTCCTTAACTACCAAAAGTTTAATTTATTAAAAAAAAAACTAAAATTATTTTACTATTAGATTATGATAAGTTATTAATAAATATATAATAAATGTATTTTAAAACTTGTCTCCTTCATTAAGGGCTAGTCAAGTATATCAAAAGGATAATATTGATTATTTATATTTTATACTGATTTTTTTAATCATGGTAAAGAATATTGACGGAATCTATAGATAATTTTGGAATGTTATTTATTAAATTAGCTAATGATAAAATAGGCTTGCTTTTTAAATTGATTGGCTTTCGTGTAGATGGGATAGTGGCATTATAATTGATGTATTTGTATTATATAAAAAAATCTAGATCTTAATTAATGGGCTCCTAGATAATTCTTCCATGGCGTGAAGTTCTATTTTTTGTATATAAATATTAACTGTGGGTAGTATTGGGCGATATCAAAATAAATGTCGATAATACTTATCGATTACATCTCCTAACATCACTATGCTGGAATAAAAAAATATGGTCCAGTATGACATTGAGCACACTGTCTTATTTTTTTCTTCTTTCTGCTATATTTTGATTAGCTCTTGTTTTTGCTATTTATTTTAAAATCACTCTTAACTTATAATACTTTTAAAGTTTTGTAACTCATTATTATACTTGGTTTCTGTGATAAAATGTTATCTAAACAATCTAAGATAGAATATTTGTAATTGTTCACTACTACCAGGTATTAAATATTGAATTTGTATTATGTATATACTATATAGGTATCTAAATGTGGGTGATAATTATAACAATGATAATTAAAATTAAATAATATTAACGAAAATTGTTTTTGTTCTTACTCTTATAGAGCTGTTATTATGTTATTATGAACTGTTATTATGACAAAAAATGTAAATTTCCGTAAATGAAGGTTTTCGGCGATTTAATCCAGGTGGTTTAAATAAAACTACCTGTCTCTTGTTCATATAATATAAAACGTGTATATTGAGCTTAAGACCTGTAGAACGCCTCTAATGAGATCAAATACAACACAAACGATATGACACGGCCCCGCCATACAACACTTATTATTTGTTCATAAAAATCCAAAATACAGAAAACACATGACAATACATTAACTTTTAACACTTAACTACCACTGACGCGTCTAAGTTCAGCCTTACACCATTCGGCCTATCGTCCAATCGGCATGCCATTACCGATTGGATCAGTTGGAACTGACCGTGTATTTTGGGAGAGCCATGCTTCGGCACGAATGGGCTCGACCGGATAAATACCACGGACTCGTAGAAAACCGACGGGAAATAACGTTTCGCCGAGTGAGTGAGGTTACCGAAGGCCCAAGGGGGCTTGGGATTGTAGGGACCAGGAACGCAAGTACGCAACACCAGAGGAGTTACAAATGTAACATTTACATTACAGGTTGCGGCGTTAACACCGTCGGGCGATCCGTCTGCTCGTTTACTGGTCGATTTCATAAAAAAAGTTGACATGATAATTTCTACTGTTTATGTCAATATGGAACTGATCCAATCGGTAGCGTCATGCCGATTGCCGATTGGACGATATGGTGTATGGCTACTGTAAATCAGGTCCATAATCTCCATTAAATCAACCGGCTATCCAGCCAGGCCAAGGCCCCCGATTCTCGTACCTCGGTAATCTCGGCTCTTTCTCATAGGCGTCGAATCATGCGCGCGAGCGGGGGACAGACTGACAGCCGAACTAGTTTCGAGGTACGAGAATTGGGGGCCAGGTCGTGTCGCACATAATCCTAGTGATGGAAACCAGACTGCCCATTTTATTTTGATATTCATTTTACATTTCATCACTCTCACAGCTGAGACGAATCTAATGACATCTCTCAAGTTTCAATCGTCTACTTACTTCGACAGTCGGACACAAAACCTAGTCAATCACTGTGACACAACTTCATGACCACAAATGCAATATCCAGACTAGCAAACAAACTCGTATAATATTGTTTGTTCATTTATGTAGGTATCGTTGTGAACAGTATTTATTTTCTACACGTCACGTCGTCAGTGGTAAAATTTTTTAAATTTGTAAAAATAATGACTATGATTAATGTTGTAATGTAATTGAAATTGTAGTGTATTTTAAATTACCGAATGTATATATATATATCGAAAACACTTCTTCAAGCTCAGAAAAATGTCCAACAGTCTATTAAAATGGACATGACAAATCTGCTATAAAAATTATATACAATTATATACATACATTAAGTACATCAATCATAGTCACAATTTCGTTAACATTAATGTGGGATTTACACGGGTGACTAAAGCCGCACGGTGAAAATCGACCGGCAACTCGGCGAGGTCACAAGTGACAAAATTGCCATTAATGACCGTCTTTTGATGTTTTTGTCGGTAGTTTATGATTGACAAGCTGACCCGGCAAACGTTGTTTTGCCATATATATTATTTCTATACGATAATTTTTAGTAGAAGGGTGAAAATTTTGGTTTTTTTAATGACTTAATGGCACATTAATGTTTTTTTAATGACACATTTTTCACAAATCATCATATAAAAATAAAAAAATTGTCAAGAAAATAAAAAAAAATCATTTAGGGGTGGGTCACCCTTATCATTTAGGGGTTCAGACCTACCGAATATGCAAAAAAAAATTCATGAGAATCGGTCAAGTCGTTTCGGAGGAGTGTGTCCCCGAACACTATGATACAAGAATTTTATATATTAGACATTTTTTTTATATTTTATATCATACAAACCTTCTGACAGTAACGAACGCATAAAAGAAAGATTTATCCAATTTGGTACAGTCGTTTGGATGTTATGCGCGTACAAACATTTCGGTAACTCATTTTTATGTAAGTATATAGATAACGCGTTTGCGTCATCCAATCAAAAACGCTATTGAATATTTTATCTATTCATAAACGCTATTGAATAGATAAAATGCCGACAAAAAACCTCAGAAACCGGGAATTAGACGGCAAAAATCGTGCAGCGTTAGTAACCTGTAAATCCCGCATAAAATACAGGAAACATAGGCAAAGTTCACAAGCCGAAGATTTTCAAAAAAAGGTCTTATGTGCACAGTATAAAAATACCTTAACATTCTTTAATATACAATTATAGATAGTCGCTCTTACATAACGACTGGAATTTAGAATAACCACTTAATAGTAAAATTGCGGACGTTCCCGCTACCAAAATCATCAGACACAGCTTTGAAATGGTCTCCCTATCTAAATCATATTATTATGCGTTTCTGATAGGAATATGGACAGTTTTACAACTACAAAAGTTTTATTATAAGTCTAATAACTAGAAGTAATATCATGATGAGGGTAAAAACTTACAATTTATTCCAATTCTTGAACTTTTATTCAGCATTTCAAATTTCATCGTTTCAAAAAATATTATGGATACAGACAATATTTATTTTCATATATATAATATATATATTCAGATTAAATATATCAACAATATTTTACACACATTCATTAATTCTATTCTCTTGTTCTTTGATTTCCCATAGACAAAATGCCCCCTACAGTATAATAATTGAATACACTGATATAGTTACCACAAGTTTAGAATTTTCAGGACATATCAAAGTGAAACTTCCTATTCGAAACGCACAATTGACATATTATCATATGACACAATTTTATATCTATATATTATCAACAATTTTATAAGTATCATATCATATTGTATATGTAGAAAAATAACTCTTAAACAGATATCCCCTGCCTCCATATTAAAGATATAAACACTTATAATTTATTAATAAATGTAGATAACAATTTTATACATATATACGCTCAGATATAATGAACCAGTGGTAGTAGAAAATCATGATTTGTTCATCCAACCGCAAATAAGAACATCAATTCATTTGTAAAAAGGTTTGCAACCTCTAAGTTAAACAATTATGTATACCATATTGAAACATATTAAATAGCAATCCATATTTTAAAACAAATCTCTTTACAAAAGGACTTTCTTTTCAACAGAATTCATATCGCATTTAACAATGACGTCATCACTCCTTCCACTCAATAACTTTTTGGCCCGCGTCAAGTCATCCAATAAATTCTTACCTTTCTCAGTACGCATCAACTGCTTCTTGGGCAGGAGATTTCTAGACAAATACGCAATCAATTTCTGCCAGTCCTTCAGGAGGAAAAATACTTTATCGTGTTTTGTCTCTATCGGTATCGGTCCGTTCGAATGTTCGAAGAAAACATTCATCACGTCTTTGGGACATTTGGATACTTTGTTACCTTTCAGCAGAGAAAGTAACATAACATCTACATCCTTATGTGCCAAGATCGGTTTGTCGTATATATTATTATACAGATTAGTGTTTTCCACGGGCCCCACAATATAAATAACATGGGAAGCCAGGTTGAACGCTTCTTGTGCCCAAATGAAGGGATCTCCATGCGCTGTGTTAGAAATGTCCCCATCGTACATAACCTCAAATCCGTATTCTGATCGCAAATAAGTCACAAATGAAGCAACACACTCCGCGTGTAGGCGATTTGCTGGTGAGTAGACAGCTAACACTTTCGTGGGTGGTGGAATTTCTGTAATTAAAAATGTTTATTATTGATGATATTTGACGACCTCTGTGGCTCAGTGGTTCAGCGCGTTGGTGCTCAAGCCGGGGGTCGCGGGTTCGAATCCCGCCGAAGGAACAAAAAGTTTTTCTGAGTTCCTGGGTCATGGATGTGTATAATATAATAAAAATCTTAAATATATGTATAGTATAAAAGTATTAAATATACTTCCCGTTTTCTGGTACTTGTAACACAAGTTCTACGGATACTTAGCACGGGGCCAGATTAACGTGGTGTGAAGCGTCCATAGATATTTATTTATTTATTTATTTATTTATTATTACAATACTAGCCAAGATCGACAGCGGTAACCAACCGCAAAAAAACCCTTTGATATGATCTCAGGGGTGCCCGAGGGGCATGTTAAATCTTTCTTGGGACCCGCAACGAAATTATCAGAAGAAAGGTTGAAGGAGTAGGAAGAGTTACAAGTTCCCTCCCCAGCAAAGCGGGAGACAGCACAAAGTTGCAATGACCAAAAAGTCAAACAACTAAAGGGGAAGCACCACGGGAATAAAGATTACCTAATAATGTCACAATAAGCGAAAGATAAGTTTATGTATTTTATTCTGAATTTATTGTGTTGGATTGTTTCCAATAATAATCAATCGTGGCAAACATAATCAAACCGAATAACCAACAGCAAAAGTTAAATCTAAAGTTGATGCACTACACACGCACACATGACATTTGTTTGTTTCTGTTCTTATGGCGTCGCGATAATGGTGGCTGTCGTTTTGGCGCAAAAGTTATCGTTTAAATTTTAATCAATTTTTCTTTGCAGAAAGAGATATTATTTCAAGGAAATAAAAATACTAGTTGACTAACGAATCGATACGAACATTGTAAAATATATTTAAAAAAAATGTAGAATAGCCTGTTGTGCAACACAGTGATCAATTTTTATCCAGTGGTTGGAAAGCCTTTCGCGTACGCATGGGAAAAAGTTGTAAAGGTCTCGCCCTTTGGTGGAGTTCACCCATCACGCCTGCCACTCCGAAAGTAGATTTCGAATTGAAATATCTACGGGTTCCATAATTTTGCTATTTTAATTCTATCACGAGTGCTTATGAAATACGCGCCACTTATCTTTTTATTATGATAGTATATAGCGGCCCGGCGCTGTATCTCAGGGTCAACGGGTAAGACCACAGATGGTACTGGCAAAGCTTCTGTGCTAACGGTTCGGTAGGCCTTGCATAAGAAAATTCACGCGAGACATTGACTTTGTAATAGCTTACGACGAGCCGCACCAACAGTCGCAATGTCGGCCCACACGGGGGCCCATAGCAAATACTACCTAGGTATGTTTCCGAGTAAATCAGTTTTAAGATTTTATATAAAAGATCCCATGGCGACGTTGATATTCTTGTGAAGGCATAGAAATTTCGCTTTGCTTTCTCACCTGTCTGAATCATGTGTTCTAAAAACGTAAATTTGTTTAACATTAATATTGCTTAGTTTAATGCACTGGAGCAAAGCTACATTTTTATTGGAATTAATATCGCTAATAACGACGCCGCTAGCGTCATCTATTAGTTGTTATTGCTAATTATAATGGCTTAATTATACTAGACGACGACATCTATTCTAACTGGAGCTTTTATTCCGTTTTTTATTAAATATACCCCTAACAGTTAACTGTTTAACATTTATAATGTTTAGTTTAATGCAGGGGAGGGGGTTGATAATAAATGGTGTTCCTTTATAAAAGTATTTGATAAGAATTATGCGCGGCAAATTCTAAACGATTTCTATGACCCCAACTGGAAATTAAATTAAGACAATAATTTGCTTTGATTTCAATTTCGGAGCGAGAATTGGCTTGAATTAGTAGGAGACCGTCATCGACGCAGCCCACTAATGTGCACAATGGTGGCAGGGGAAGGCACAACAGATCATCAAAGCCTACGTTCCATAAATATGGCGAAAGTACAGCACCGTGCGGGCAGCCGCACGTTAGGTTTTTAGCGTGTGTACGACAGAGTCTTGAGTTTAGTTATGCCGTTGATGCCAAAAGTATGAGTGTATTAAAAAGTGAATATTTGCATAGCAGCCTCGATTTTTTAGTTTTAATAGTAACATCGGCCACCAGGCATTATCGAAAGCACCCGATATATCTAAAGAGATTGCCACCACGAATTTCGATTCCGATAGATTTACTGTTTTACGAACCTCGAAGGTCGCGGTCGTCAGTTGACTTCCCGGCGGTGAGGCCGAGCTGCTGAATATGAAAAGGGCCACCGGGTAACACTTAACGGGCGTGGTACGATTAGTCGTTCTAGCGGTTTACTCAAACATGGAAGCAGCGTAATAGGACGATAAGATTTCGGGTCATCTTGTGGCTTATTTCCAGCTTTTGGAATTTAGTTCCGGTACGCCAAATGCTTGGGAAAACGCGTTCTGCGATACATCTATTCAAGACGAGTAATATCAAGGAGCCCGCCGCTAAACACGCTTGTTTTATCATGATATTAGATATTTTATCCTCACCGGCGGATTTTTTTATAGGTAAAACATAATCAACTTTTGTAGGCAAATCGAAAACCGGGGTATTGATGGGGTCTAACATTTTACTTCTAATCTCGCGGTGATGAACGTCGTCCGCGCCCGGCTCATCGTCGGGAATCAATACGTCGAGGTACGCTAAATTTAGGGCATAGCTGTTAATTTGAAATTAGAAACAATTGAATTTTATTTATTTTAAAATAAATAGACAGCACCAATATCGCTATTTAAAAATGGGGGTTGATATTAGAAAGGGAGAAAATGAAGGGTTAAATGTATTTGCCAAATAAAAAAATTAAAAACAATGTTTTAGGGATACCAAATACATACAAATGAAAATTTTCATATCTCTTAATCTGATAATCAATCAAATTAAATAGCACCGGACGGCAGCACCATAAACACGTCTACAGAACCTATGAAGTAGAAAGTCAACTAAAGACATAACCACTTACCATGGGTATATTCTTTGCACCAGTATCGCCTGATGACCCGCAACACAATGTAATACGCGAACAGAGTAGCCACGATCAGTGCTGTGATGCTGGCTATGCAGATGTTAAAAGACTCGTGAACTTCTGTACCTGTAAAACAAACATATAACCTGTTACATAATGTACATCAATATAACCTGGATAGCTGTTTTAGGGGAAAGATAAAATAATTAAAAATAAATTAAAAAATATATAAAAGAAAAAGAAATAATGAGAATCACAAAAATATTTATCGTACCGGGAATCGAACCCACCATATTCCGAATTTCCAAACAATGCAAAAATTATACTTAGGTACGCAGCACCAAGAGGCAAATCAGACTGACGCAAGAGTCGAAATTATTGATATATTGTTGCATGACGAAATAAAAAAAAACATTATATTGCTTAAAAATGCGCAGTTTCTAGGGATAAGACCTAGCTAGATCTCCCTATAGATTTTTCTCCCCTAAAACTACCTGCATACTAAATTTCATGGTAATACTTATACAAGATCGTCTCGTTTAAAGTATAAGATATATTTCATTCCAATCTATTATGGATAAATGATGATACAATTGAAAATGTTTTTATGCTGTCAAGTCGTCATTCTTTTTTTTTTTGTGAAGCTGTTTAATGTGTTGAAGCTTTTTGCGGACAGTACAAAATGACCTAAGGTCGCTAACTCAAATTTCGCGGTGAGCGGAGCAGCGCGGCGCGACAGGAGGGAAATTCTGACAAGCAGTGACTATGGCCGCTGCTGTCACTACCCGTCGCTCACCGCGAAATTCGAGGCAGCGGGATTAGTAACATAACGTTGAAGAATGACCAAGCTATCAAATCTATAATAGGGAATATGCATGCGACACCAAAATGTATAAAATATTTTTATTTGTAATCTTTATCGCTAATAAAACAAACGTACCCTGTACAAATGCTTTTAAAATTTATCGTGAATCAATAGTGAAATTTAATCATCAAAAAGTGTTTTTTTTTAATCGCGCGCAAATTTAAAAAAAAAATATGTACTGGCGGAAAGAAACGTGACGTCATCGTACAGACGAACGTGTATCAACTTTCAAAACTATTTTTTCAAGTGAAACAGAATTTTCGTATAAGGCTGGGACTATATTATGATCTGGAATCCGGAAGGCCGAAGAAAATTCTGCGCATTGGAAATAGAACTCTGCGCTAATACAAGAGTTGAAAATCGAACACATGAGTGTCGAGACAAATGGCAATGTCATATATAACAGCTCGACACTCGTAACTACAATTTTCAACTGTATTGTATTAGCGTAGAGTTCTATTTTCAGTGCACTGAATTTTCCAGGGCCAGGCAGATTCCGGTTGATATAGACCCAGCGTAATAAGTTGAAGAGTAGAGAAATCTCGATCCTCGAAATTTATGTTGTTTTTATAATTCGTATAAAATCGAAAAAAAAGTGCAAAACCTTTGCAACCGCCATAAATAAAAGAAGAAGTTAATTCAAGTTTTCTATGGTTTGTTGTTTTCAAAATGTGAATATTTATTTATTAGATTTATTTAGTACTTATCACTAGGATATTACATAAAAATGAATGAATTAAATATGTTTAGGAACTTTTCGTTAACTATGTTGTTTTCGTTGAGGTTTGTAAATAAAACAAGTATGCATAGGAAATGTATTTCAATGTACTGACTGATCTTCGCAACAGTATAAAGAGCTCAAACAAGATACACTGTCTCTTACATACTTGAACCTTACGACATACGAAAATAAACTTTGTCAGGTGCAGTTTTTGTGTTAGTGCGAAAATAACATTAATAGGGACGACACAATATTTATAATATGGGTTGCTGTGCTTCTCCATTGTAATAAGTTGATTATATCACTTATTTTTATAACTTTGTGAACTAATCACTTCGTTGTTTGTTTACATCGAACTTGTGTATACACTGTATATCGAAGTCAAACGATTTTTAACTGTCTACTTTAGGTGTTATGACGTGACGTCATCACACACAACTCAAGCGCGCGAAAATGGCGTTTTTAAATCGCCCAAAAATTATAGTGATTTTAAAACATTTTTACCAGCCTAATGGATAATATTTTGGATGTGTAATAATATATTAAGTCATTACATGTGAAGTTGGCGTTTGGTAAAGGCGGAACATAAAGTCGTTTTTTTTTTAAACATAATATATTTATTTAATCAAAGTTGCTTGGTGCATTGCTATCTATGCACTTTTGCCATTTCATAGGTAGTTCATTGATTCCTTTACTAAAAAAACTATTCGGACAGGAATCAATAAAATCTTTGAAGGCGCTTTGGACTGCCCCATCGGAGTTGAATTTTTTCCCTTGCAAGAAGTTATCCAAATTTCGAAAAAAATGGTAATCCTTTGGAGCAAGGTCCGGGGAGTACAGTGGATGCCTTAGACATTCCAATTGAAGCTCCTCTAACTTGGTAGCCGTCTGTTGTGCAGTCTACGAGTTGTCCTGAAGCAGCAGTGGCCTAGAGCGAATGACCAACCTCGGTTGTTTAGCAGCTAGCTTTTCCATCATGATTTGCAGTTGCTGGCAATAGACGTCTGGACAGATTTAAGAAAGCTGTAGTGAACGACACCGGCACTAGTCCACCAAACGCTCACAAGTAACTTTTTTTGAGTGCATTTTGGCTTGGGGCAGGCTTTGGCTGGTTCGCCAGGGTTCAGCCATTGCAATGAACGTTTCCGATTATCGTATAGAATCCACTTTTAATCACAGGTCACATCGATTTAAAATCTCTTCATTATTGTGCCAGTTGAGTAATGTAACACAGCAGACGACACGCGTTTGTCGGTTTGCTGCACTCAATTCATGAGGTTCACCTTTCAAGCTTTTTCACCTTCCCAATTTGCTTCAAGTAGATTAAAACAGTTTTATCACTAACACCGCCGCCTCCAGCTAACTTGGACGTGGTTTGCGATGGATCCGCTTCCACAATAGCCTTCAATTCTACTTTGTTTATCAACTTTGTCTCCGGGCCGTCCACGGGGCTTGTTCTGCAGGTCGAAATTTCCAGAACGAAAACGTTGGAACCAAAAACGCGCTGTTTTCTTTTGAGACACCGCCGCCATACACATTATTAATCCTTCGAACCGTTTCTACAGCACTGGTGCCACGATGGAACTCGTACTCGAAAATAATCCGATATTTCAAGTTTTCCATTTTGTAAACAGAGTGACGCAAAGAAAAAACCAAAAGAGGAAAAAACAAATGAATTTATTACTAATAAATTTTTTTCTTTCACGAAACACATGAGTAAATAGCGGTATAAATTTAAAATTCCTAACCAAAGAAGATATATTTGAGATCAAAGTGGCAAGTACGACAAAACGCCAATTTCATACTTAAGGACCTAATATATATTTGGTAATGTTATAACCAGTAGAAACGTTTAAAAATACATGCATATTCCCTATTATTAGAATAGAGATGATGACTAGATCTAAAATATTTAGTTTCATTAATATACTCAGAAATATTGAGGCATTACTACTTAGTAAATGTAAAAAAATATAATATTTGTTGTGCAGTAAAACTAATTAAGTAGATACTTCTAAAAAATTCAAAAGTTTTTTTTTTTGATAAATTAGTAAACAAAACCTACATCATTAGTTTACTTACATCATATACAAAATCGTTCATTATGGTCAGTATGAACTTAAACACACAAATATGGGAGATATTTACAAATATGTTCCTGCGGCCGTATACTTCATACACTTTAACCTGGGTGTGACGTCACAGCTAGGTACGACTTTAGTATGAAGCGTTTTCACGAGACTTACGAAATTTTGTTAATTTTATATAATATATAAAATTTTGTTCGCTGTACCTTTGAAAATATTGACTTTTGATATACTGTTTCTTCTGAGAAGTTAATCATATTTAAGAGTACTTTTCATTTATGCAATATAAAATTTTTTGTCATCTAGCCTATTAATCAGTGCAAATGAAAGAATAATGTGTAATTATAATGATATTTGAGTTTAAAGGAAAAAAAACTTACTGATTTTGATTTTCGGACTTTTGACAATCGGACACTTGACTTTGTTGAATTTACACAAATCGTGCATTGGCTGGATATTAAAGTAGTATGCACCAGCCTGTCTCAATATACTATAGTCATATGTGACTTCACTCGTCCTGTTTTTAACCTTGACATTTGCTACCTTGACAAGTTCAGACTTAGCTGTTCCGTTTTCAATCTCTCGTATAACTTCAATTTTATATTCAGATATGTCAAGTTGAGATGGCGGAGGCACAATATGCAATCTCATTGTGCTCGTAAAGATCTCAATATAAACAAATGGTTTCCAATGTATTTCTGTAATTGTAGGACCTGTCAAGAAAAATGTTATTGTCAACAAACCAACTGATGTAAAAATAAACCTTTATTTGACTTTAGAGTTACCACTTTAAAGTAATTTCTATCATAACATAATTGAAAACTCCATACTGTAACAAATAAATCACTAAATCTGATGGCCGCACTCAGAGACATTTTATGCTTACTTATGTAGCTACTTAGTACAGACATAAAGTCCATACAGTTTATATTATAGTATTTACTATTATTATATATTTTATATATACTCAAATGTCTAAATCTGTGTTTCCTTTTAATATTATGCATCTACCTCACACTGTCTCTGCATCACCTTGGCTGGTAGAAAATGCCACAAGGCATTAAGCACACCTCTGTACCATATTGTGTGCATGTATAATAAATAATTTAAAAAAAAAATAAGTTTCTGTCAAAATATTTACTAAGTGGCTTCTTAAGTAAGCATTAAATGTCTCACAGTGCAGCCGTATGTCCCCAAAGAAATAGTAATACTCACTCAACATATCCGCAGAGGGCATATTGAAATAATAACGTCCCCTGTTGATGACACCATCATTCATCGCTTCAAAATCGAGGATATGACTCTGTCCAATATTGGTACCCTCGGTGAGAGCCCAGTAGCAGTCGTAGTACAGCACCGATTGATCGTTAAATGTCACATCGTTAGATAATATGATGTTCCGACAGTAGCTGATGACAGCTGTGCTTTTATATTTTTGGAATCTGAACTTCATGGCTGCAAAAAATTTTAATCATAAATAGACTATGCTGCAATATCAAAAATATTAGAATTTAATTTTGAATTTCTATTTCACCTAATAATTCCATAATTAAATAGATTAACAATACTATTATTTTGAAAAAATTTAATAATTCTTAAGATTTGCCCCCAATTGTCCCAGACCAAACAAAAAGTTGAAAAGACCAGCATGCATAGCATATCCACGATAGAAATTGTTACTTTCTATGGAAGAATATTATAAAGTTTGTTAAAGCAAATCTGCCATTTTGTCTATACAATATGTCAGTTTGTCTATTCTTGTATTGAAAAATACATTTCTACTGTAGTTATGCTATGAATTCTGTTACTTCTGGTTTGATATACTACGTAGATCAGTGTTTCCCATTTTCGCGACCTGGAACTGGGCCATCAAATTACTATTCATAAATGTGTATTATTTTACCTAATAGAAGCAGCTGGGGTTTAAAAGTATTGTGGGTCATGAAGGTGACATGTGAAAATTACTGAAACATGACAGAACGATGTTTGGGAAACACTGATGTAGATGATATACTATGTTGTATTTTACCCTTGGTAGCCATGAATATTATTAGTAATAACCTATACAACAAAAACCATAGGTATAGGTAAAAGTTTCGTTAGGTCCCATGCCTATGGTTTTCTATGTAGGTTAACAATAGTTTTTGTAAAAGTTTCATCAGGTCCCATGATTTGACATAGCCAAGATGTGTGCTAAAATCCCTAAACTAAACCAGAATTAAAAAAAGGTGCCATGATTTATTTTGAGGCAAACAATGTATGAGATAAATCACATTTGTAGAGCCTTTAACTATAAGTATGTAGTTGTTTATTTGACATAGAATTCATTATTTTCCTTCTTCAATATCAATTCTAGTTTTCCTTATACAAGACAAAGCTATAGCTATAGTGTATACAGATGCACTTACTCTTCCATTTTATATTACTGAATGTGATGTTCAGTACAGCATGGTTTGACGAATATTTGTATGTTTTGTTATCATATTCAACCGGGAGAAGATACGGTCTTAGACTGACTCCTCCGATATGCGCGTTCGATGATATAGGTCCGAAATTATCAGTGCAGTGAGCACTATCAGGTGGTATAACTTCTACCTTACAGGAACCATCGTCGATATAATCCTCACCCAATATCTAGAAAAAATATGTAAACTCAACACACCATAGCACATTCTTCGTAATATTGTGTTCAAGGTTATTATTAGTCGATAAATCAATAATTACATTTTGTCATGTTCTCGGAAAATCTAGAACTACTTAAACCTTACCTGTGTTGTACAACTACGAGAGACTGTCGTGCTGTTTTCACATAACCGATTATGTTGTCCTAAAACGCAATTCACTGTAAAAACTAATATGAAACGAAACAAAATTGGCTTCATCTTCTGTCACTAATTTAATCGCAAATAATATTGAAACTATTGTTTCTCATAGTCACAGACATTTACTATCGTCAACTGAATTGTTAAAAATAATCAATAAGGTGTAGAACTACAAAATTGAACATATTCCATAATTCATCAATACCACTTCACAAACAAAATACAAATAACAATATGGTGGAGTCCATTTATTTATTTTTTAATATTTTAATGACAGCGCTTTTTTTTTATATATGGCATCGGCTTATAACCATTTGCCAGTGTCAAGTTAAAAAGGCGGGAAATAGAACTTTCGTTTTAATTTTCAACACCGTATTCATAAATCGTCAAGTCTAAAGTCTAGTCAAGTCTAGTCCAAATAAATAGTCAGTTTAGTCCATGAGTTATGTCAATCGATTCAATAAAGTGGTAGAAGCTTTACTGAATAATCCTAGGTAGTTTTGGAGGGTTCACAAAATAGCACGTTTTTAGAAGTTGTACCACTTGCCCACACTTGTGCACGTTAACGAATATTTAATGGTTAATATTTTACCAATACTACACATTAAGAACCGAAAAAACACAAATTTATGAAACCAAACAAAATCCACAACCCACAACGTCACCGGCAAAACTCCAGTAAAAATTATGACTGTAATATAAATTGGTCATAGACTCTTAGACTCAAAGCATAGACTACACCATTTACACTACACAAAGAATAGGCTCACACAGACGAGAGGCTGATCGTTTCAGTTATAACTGACGTCAGTTTGGCCTGAACGGATTCGAGCACATACACGGAATTAATCGCATCCGACCTAACTGACGTCAGTTCGGCCCTTAGATTAATAACGCCTAGATAGACTTCAAACAAACGCATCATACAAAGTGAAGCAAGCAACAGATGTAGGCGTAAGCATTACATACCGACACGTACACAAACAAAACTTTAAAGTTTTGGAGTGTGTACAGTTATAAGGGATAACTACTGCTTTTAAAATTGAAATTATTGTATTTGTGTCGCTTAGCTTCGGTTAACTCGGTTAAATCCGTTAAACATAGTTTAGAGATATTTGAAAAAAGTTATTAAAATTCATATTTGATGGTTTAAGGGGCGGTTTTTTATTATTATTAAGGTAACATTATTGAAAAAAAATGATCCTGTTCAGCAAATTCAGCAATAAAACTGTCCATTCTCTCAAAAACCTGATATTTATATTGGATTTATCTACATTTTATATAATAGATTGTTTATCTATGTTTGAAAAAACTTACTGTGGATTTGTAGAGTTTTGATTTAATAGATCTGCATTTAGCTAGATTTGAAAAATATAACTTAGAACTAGGGCGCATGTAGGGCGCTATGTAGCAGTGGCGAAATCACGGAATACTATCGTCAGTAAAACACGGATTACTGATTTTCATTAATAGTACGGAGTATAAATCAGTAAAATTAATAGCCGCTAAGTTTTATTTTGAAAAACAAATGTTAGTTTTTATCATTTAAATTTTTATCTTCGGACATTTTTCACGTAATTCAGGTAATTAATAATTATATTATATAACGTGCATATAAAGAGAAAATAAGCAAAATTACAAAACATATCCAGACGACATGCAATTTACCAACTCCACGAGAGACTTATATCTTAAAATTTACGTTTTTTTTGTATACCTACAAAAATCTGGTCGAACAGTTCATGTAATACGAAATTATTGTTTATCCAAATAATTCTGTAACAGTAAAATAACTAAATAATACTATTACTAAATCGACAATTGTGAGCACAACACTAGTAGTGCCAACCCAGATTACCAAACGACTCTTTAAGTATTTCAAACTTACCGAATTTTCGCTATTTCGTCTTTCTTACGGCGAACTTCTATATTAGGCCATTTTGAACAAACGCAAGACGATAATTGGTTCGGATGGATTTAACTACGATTGAAAAATACTGTATATTGGAACTATCGAACTTTGTTTAAAATATTATGATTTTAACGGCTTATTTCTCAAGAACCATGCGGATTTAACCACATTTGATAAAATTATCAGAATTTTTTTTTTAAATACTGTATTTTATTACAATTATATACTGATCTTAAAAAAATAATTTGACAATTGACATTTTGACACTTGACATTAAAAATGACCTGAATCAGGATTCGTCGGAATGTCAAAATGCAATTTTAAAATTTCTTTGTACGAAGTTAGAAACCTTTAAAAATGCAACTGTACATAAATTACCACTAATCACTAATACCAACCCGAGACAATTTAAAAATGATTATTGACTTATAAAAGTCACAAAAAAAACCAAATGTATGCAACAAGCATTCCACAAAATTAATCGGCTTATCAACATTATACATTTATGTTTTATTTTTGTATTGTCTAAAGTCCACACAATAATTATATAAATACGTCTTTACGTAAAAACTAAGAACTAGAAGAATGTAGCGGAATTATTTTTTTACCACAACATTAACAAATTATATACGTACAAAACTAAAGTGAGTAGTAAGTTGGTATTTTAGCTTTTGATAGTGTAGTTATCTGTTGCTTCCTTCCTGTATTATATAAGTTTTTTAGTGAGTAGTGATAGCCCCGTTTATTCAATATATTCCTAGGTTTGGTCATTTTGGTAATACTTTTTCATATTTTGAACATTCATCTGTTTTATTTTCTAATCAGAAATGTTTCATTAGATTTTTGCATCCCGCTTTAATGACGTAAATGTTTAGACAACATTGACTGCATACTTTTACCCCCTTACTAATAAAAAGGTTTATACAATGGATAACTTAAACAATGTTGCTGTCTTTGTCTGATGCTTTGGAAAAGTCACTTAACATACAAAGACAGCAACGTTGTTTAAGTTATACATTGTGTAAATCTTTTTCTTAGTAAGGGGGTAAATGTATAGTTGTGACTTTCAGTTTTGTTATTTGTATCAAAGAGAATTTATGAGTACAAAGTTGCATAGTGTTTATCAGTAAATTTTATGGCTAAAATAAGCCATAAAATGGTTCTGTATAATTAGCCAACCATGACTATTATAGTTTTGAAACATTTTCTATATTCTTCTAAACAATCTCAGTTAATGTAAACATTTGTTTGATTTTTCTTATTTTTAATTTACATGGATCTCCAAGATAATGTATTTTGTACCAAATAATAATGTTGTTTTTTTTGCACTACGTGGAATTTTACTGTCCGGCAGCCAATTTTTTACTTGTTACTGTGTGTAGTAATAAGCATAGATTTTCTTGGAGATTGACTTACACAATAAAAAATTAAAATTATAGTTTTTATTTATTTTTCAAATGCAATTTGATATGTTTTTGGAAGTATATTTACTTATACTTACTATATTTACTTTAAGAAATAATTTTGGTTCTAATTGTTTTTTATCTTCTTTGTAGATGTCTCTAGGAATTCGTAAAATGAAATATACTGGTCTTCCAGTACTTTTACCGCCTCAGAAGAAGAAGACTACAGCTTCGGTAAGGTCAATAAATAATAATTTACATATTTAATGTGCAGCCTTAACTATTGGCTAAGAAGCTTATAATATAATAATTTAATAAATCTTCTTTTCTCAGAAAAAAAGTATTGTTATATAATAATTATTATTATCTAAGCTCATGGTAGATATAATAATAGAATTTAATGATATGCCAAGAAACTTAAAAGAGCTAGATTTATAACAATGAGCTGTCATAAAGACTTTATAGATTTAAAATGTTATGCATGGATTGAATTTCATGTTCATAATAAAAATGTTTTTGTACATCATTAAAGTATTTTCAGGCTTATTTAGTGATTTTTTAACAAATTATGAATATTTGAATATGCTTAAAATTGTATAAAATGAAATTTACAAGAGATTGAGTGTAAAAAAAAATCTCGTAAGAAAATAATGTACTATGAATATTTTAAGCAAAAAGTACAGTTGCTTTAAAAACTAAACAGAATCCTTTAAGTAATTAATTTAACTTTAAATGTTCTTTTTATAAAACTATTGTTTATATAATAAAACTTTGATATTATACATAATCCTTATTTATTAGCAGTACAGTGAAGCCTGGTTAATTGATATCTCAGAGGACCAAGGATTTTGTTCAATTTAAAGAGGTTTTCATTTTTACAGACAGGTTTTACATTATTATAATCATCTCATTTGCAGAGGAATTCCGCTTATAAAAATCGAAAAGTACCGTTTTCCATTTATAGAGTCCAGATATTTGTAAATAAACATATTGAAACCTGTCCCAACCTGAACCCTAGTATGTTTCACTTATACCCACTTATGCCCAATTATAGAGGTAAGCATCGAAATATCCTATTAACAGACCTAATTCGGTGCCAGGACATCACTGAAATTCTCAGTAACAGAGGTTTCTCACTTGTCCAGGTCTCACTTAACCAGATTTCACTGAATATTTAAATCTTTGTCATTTTATTATTTATGTAAATAAAAGCTTTAGTATAACATCACAATATATTTCTATTTTCTTTATACTGTATTTTTAAAAACAATAATTCTTAATAACAATATTAAATAACAACACCACTGATTAATTGTTTTGCACAAATAACAAACAAACAACAATAAACATCTCGGTACTCGTGTGGTGGTTCTTCTTATTTTGTTCAAGTGCGCACTCTAGTGACAACATAATATCAAATTAATTTATTGTGGTTGTTGTATAATTTTGTGATATAGTTGTTATATATAGTGAAACAGGTCGGATTTCCGGATTGTTTTATTATAATTACACATCCACAATACGTGTGTTAGTCAAGTGGCTAGTCTTTTCTGTGTATATAAATTTAACAGTCTGCTGTATATACAGTATATACTATACAGCATACAGTTACCCTGTATATAAAGGGTTATCCATTAAGAGCGCTCTAATTTTGAAATGAAATCAAACAACCTGATAAGTGATGTAACCACATATTTTATAAAATAAAAAAAAATTATAAAAGATTTTTGATGAAAACCTGTGGGTATGGAAAATAAATTTAGGCAAATAGTCGCCGCGACTTCGTTGGAGACCATTTTTTTTAACGACATCCTCACATAAAATGGGGCTCAAGTTCACGAAGAACCCGAGTTATGTTTGCTTTTTGGCTCCGACTATATGATCCGGAATCCGGCGGGTCCGGGAGAATTCAGAAAATAGAACTCGGCACTAATACGATAGCGTTGAAAATCGAAGTGTCGAGTGTCCAGCCAGGGGGGTGAACCTCTCAACATGTACAACTTTACAGAGAACAGCGACATCTTACCACGACTCTCCGGTACTAACAGTTTGAAAATTTTCGGATAGCAACAGATGACACTAAACGGCTTCTATATCGCACCATCGAAGACACCAGGCGTTTGTATAAGAGGCTCGCGAACATTTTGTTTTACGGTGACGGCAACCTTCAATTATATGGGAATATGGTCATACTGAATCATTGGTCGTTGTATATGACTTTCGTTTGAAACTTAATTTCTGTTTATATTTCGGTTCAATAAAAATTATCGGGCAGTACTACAGCCATCTAACGGGTTTAATAGTAACTAAACCGGTACAACGCAATCTACATACGATATCCCGAAACTGAGTAAGACTTAGTTCCAATTTTAGAGTTGCGCATCTATACTAGTATATTATATCTGTTTAATCTGTGTCCAGCTGTCATATATGACATTGACTTGATTGATTTGACTTCTCAGTAATAATTGTATGTTTGATTTTCAACTCTTGTATTATTCCAGCCTCAGAGTTGTATTTTCAATGCTCTGAATTTTCTCCGTCCTTCCGTATTCCGCACAATTTAGGCTGGGACTATATGCTCCGGAACTCTATTGTATTAGCGCAGAGTTCTATTTCCAATGCTCAGAATGTTCTACGGTGTTCCGGATTCCGCAGCATATAGTCCCAGCCTTAGGGTAGAAATAATTGACTGGTGTGTCTGCGTACTATCTTAGGCCACAATTTCTTTTTTAAGACGCCATAAGTTGGGCGCAACCAAGGTGCACTGCACGGGACGTTAGGCGAATAGAGGCGTTGATTCTAAAAGCAAATTTTAACAATTTCTACGCGTTGTTGAAGCATTAAGCTATGGTAAAATGTGATGACTTAATATGTAAGTTCGTGCTAAATTTTGCAGCCATCGCTCTCATCGAATTTTGACTGCACATGGCGGCTGTCTTGGTAAAGACAGCCGCCATGTGCAGTCAAAATTCGAGCGTCCTTATTGAAGAACCCTTTATAGTCGCTTGACATCAGCAGACATGACTTTTGAGCCTTATTTACATGATATTGCAAGGTCGAAAAGTAGTAAGGGCTTGTCGGCGACTGTACTATAAGCAGGTCCAATAATGTTTATAAACTGTGCATTCCGTGACCTAAATTCGTATCAATTGAATTGATCTATTAGTTCTCTTAAAACGTAAATTTACGACTTACGACTCGTCTCGCGGAATAATATTTGGACACGCTGTAAATAAATAAAATGCTAATAAGTTTGTTTACGGCCGGTTTAAGTATTACTAGTATTAATATCATAGAGCGGAGAGCCTGTTGTTCCATAAAAAAATTGAGCAAGAGTTGAGGATTTTTGGAAAAAATGCAGTAAGGCCGTATTTAATCTAACACAATCCCAACCATTACTTGGTTGATAATACAATCCTATCAACCCTAGCACAATTGCGCGCACCAATCAGCGCGCATAGCTTCTGTCGCCTAATGGCGCGAGATTGCTTGTCGAAGTATGTCGATTATCGCGTCTACACGCAATTGTGCTATATAATCTAAAACCGACCAATTAATAATATATTAATAAAAATATTAGGCCGGTAATATATACCTATTGTCCGGAATCATATTTTATTGAGGGAATTAGTTTCATTTCGTTATGACCACAGAAAGAGAAGTGCAGCTAGGGTTACTTCTGTTTCAGGCTGGGACTATATGATCCGGAATCCGGCGGGCCCGGAAAATTTCAGAGCACTGAAAATAGAACTCTGGATTAATAAAATAGAGTTAAAAATCGAATACATGAGTGTCGAGTTGTCAGATTTGACATTGACATTTAACTTGACACTTGTATGTTATATTTTTAGCTCTATTGTATTAGCAGAGAGTTATATTTTCAGTGCTCTGAATTTTCCCCGGCCTTCCGGATTTCGGATCATGTAGTCCTAGCCTATACACGTCAAATCGTGCACGCGCGAGGCGGGAGCGGGACAGCCTGAAAATCCAAACGAGATTTAACCGAGATTTAAATAGTAATTACGAGAATTGCCTCCCTGCGGGCTTAGCATGGCGATCCGAATAAATAAATTAATGAAGAAATATTCTAACCAAATAGTTTCAAAATAGTTCTGAATCCATGGTAACAAGGTCGACAATAGATGTCAACATTTCTAAACAGCCACATTTTTAAAATGGCTGTCTGGAAATCTTCTGTCACAAACCTACAAATATTCAGAGTTCTATTTTCAATGCTCAGAATTTTCTACGGCCTTCCGGATTCCGGAGCATAATATAGTCCCAGCCTTATAGCTTCGTTGTGTCCGTTCGTCTGTCCTTCTTTGCTAAATTCGGTAGTTATGAATATAGATAAACGAAACTTTGTACAGTTGCATTTAGTCTTTATTCTTGGCATCACAAAATAATTATAATTTCATATTTTAGAGGTGGCTGGGATACATGGGAAGTGGGGATGGAACATTTTTTTTTCATTCTACCCCACACGATGGGGTCTTTCTAGTATTCAAATTTCAAATTTCTAGTCTTTCTAGAAATGTGATAATCATTGTGTAAACACTAGAAATAAGAACAAGTTAGATATGCCAGTGTTCAGACTAAGCAAAGTTAGTAAATCCTTTAAAGGCCAATGTATACGCTTATACAATATAAACCCAGAAAAGGTTCAAAACCTTCCCATTAATAAGTTTAAAAAAGTAGTTAAAGAACGTTTGTGTGCCATTGCGTATTATAAAATTAATGACTTCATTCAAGACGGCACACCTTGGGAATAAGGTGGCTCCTTATCTTATCTTATTATTTGTTACATAGACATAAGTAAACATTGTAATAATTTTGATTTTAAAAGAATAATTTTCCATCTTTTTGGTAAAAGATGGCCCCAGACGAGTTTCTTGCCGGCTCTTCTCGCTGGGTTAGTTCTCGAACCGGTGGTAGGCATCACGTAGTATCGACGTTCAAAAAGAGTATTTAAAAATACCAATTTTGAATAAAAAAAAATTGATTTGATTTGATTCAAACTCCAAAGTGGTTTTGTGGCATTTCTAAACTTAGAAATATAAACATGAAACTTTCCATGTTGATAATTCTTCCTAATGTTTTGAGCGAATCGGACTATAACTTCCGATATAATTTAAAAAAAAACCATTGCGCGTATAGCTACGGAACCCTTCTCAGTCATGTCCTGACATGCTCTTGGTTAGGTTAATAAAAACTTATTTTTTCTTATTTTTCAAATGAGTCAAATATCCAGATTGATACAAAATTGAAACTCAAAATTAAAATATTGACTACTGTACAAAACTTAATTCTTTTCCGTTTTTTTTATACGAAAAAAAAACAAAATTATGTAGCCGACTGTCCAACGGCAATTTGAACGTAACCTTTCAGCGCTGAAATAAATCAAATGTTGTCACTAGAGCGTGCGCGTTTCTCGTGTATAATATTACATGTCTCGTATATAATTGTCCCACGTAAATGGGCCAGTGTTTTGTCCCTTTGTTATTTGGCCTATGTTGTTGGGCCATGCAGGAGTCTGTGATGGGCCGTCGGTTTGTGCTAACTCTGGTGATCGGGATCTCTGCCGGGTTTAGTTTCGCCTATCTCCTGCTAACTTCCACGATAACGCGCGACGTCGCTTGGTCGAGATACAGGTACTGGCATGGTTACTAGCATGACGCTAGCATGGTTACAAGTATGACGCTAGCATGGTACTAGCATAACATACGCTACTAGTGTGGTTAATAGTACTAGCATAGCACTCACTTAACTCTTCACTGCCATGACATTCGCTGGCATGGTTACGTTTTGTGTAGCGTTACTAGCATGGTTCTGCATGGTCTATCTATTGCATGCATACTTACTCTATGTGCACCTACTGCTGATTTATATTTCTTTTTTTTGTTTAAGTATTATTTTTTTCCTTGTTATTGTTTATTTAAAATATTGTAGATTTTTGGAACGAAGTTCCTTATTTGTGTCGTTTACTGCACATTTTGTTAATAGGCATGTTGCCTAAAAAAAAATGTTTCGTCTATTCGATGTCAGACAACATGTTAATAAATAATCTAGAACCCATTTCCGTATATCGTAAAACATAACGAAGATACAAACAATTTAAATGTACAATATGAAAGAGAGCGATATATCAGCCTGTGACGTCACGAGTTGCACCCGCCTTACATTTGTCATTACAAAATGTATGGCGGTAGCAACTTGGGACGTAACAAATCGTTTTGCGAGAAAGAGATGAGTAATATTTTTTATTTGCTTATAATTTTTAATCGCGTCAATATAAATACATATTTCTTTTAGATTTATGCATCTCAATAATTTTAAAATTTAATTTAAAAAAATTGATATTTCACACTAGGCAACATCCATATTGAAGGAATGTTTTAAATATAGAATAGGTAGTATTCATAGCAATAAAATAAAATCTCATCAATTAAAATATTATGCAAGGTTTTATTTAAATGAACTTTAGACAAGCGTCGCGTCCTTTAGACAAACGTGATTGAAGAAAAAATAACATAAAATCATTTTTTTAATGTATGTTTTCAGTGAAAAATACAGTAAAATGCTGAACGTAAGTAAACAATCAAACTGCGTTTAATTATTCTTATCAATATATTTTTAATTGGTTAATTGCTGTTTCAACTTTTGTTGCGCGCATATATAATGAAGGATATACAATACAAAATGGCTTTTATTTTTACGAATAAAATTTTAAATACATACAGCTGAGACACATACACATACTGCACCATTATACAGGGTGTTCGGCACATGGATGGACAAACGAAAACCGTGGACCCGTGGAGCCGTCTGCTATACATTGAGGCCTAATTACAAGACTCAGGCCCAATAGTTTTTTTTTTAATAATTTTTTAAGTTAATTTCGAAAAAAGCCAGTTTTCAAACTTCAAACGACTATAAATTTACTTTTAACATTGCAAATCCAAACATGCTTTTGTAATAATTATCTGCATTAGTTGTAGAATCATATTAAATTCAGTTTTGGAGCAAATGCTCCAAAAAAAAAATCACAAAACGAAAACAATAACAGTAAGCGCAACGGACACGTCAGATCGCAGAGGCAGTTAAGACTCGACAAATAAGTAAAACAATTTTTTCCAAAATTAACGTTTGACTGATAAGGAATAGACAAAATCAAGCAATAGCGCAATTGCAGAGTGAAATAACAACCCTTTTTCTACCTGCTATGTACGTACGGATATTGTCCAAATTCAACAAAAGAGACAAGAGATAGTATCGTGACTGGTAAGAGAGAGACAGACTACTAGCTCCCACGTGTAGTGTTAGTGAACATACCGAAAGCAATTATGACAAATTGGCTTGTACTTGATTTAAGTTTTCGCAAATTGAGTCTTATGAATTAAGGCCCCGTTAGTTTAAATTGCGATTTACTCTAGTTATTTTTAAACAAAGTGCAAATTGTATACCGATATAAAGGGTATGAACCACGGATGTTTTCCTAGAATTTTAAGTGCTCTAAAAATCAGTTTTTTTTTTAAGAATTTCAAAGTGGAATATGAAAATTATTTTTTCACTTTGTTTGTCGTTTAAGGACTCGTATCTAATTTTATATCTAACATTTGCTCCAAAACTGAATTTAATATGATTCTACAACTAATGCAGATAATTATTACAAAAGCATGTTTGGATTTTCAATGTTAAAAGTAAATTTATAGTCGTTTGAAGTTTGAAAACTGGCTTTTTTCGAAATTAACTTAAAAAGTTATTTAAAAAAAAACTATTGGGCCTGAGTCTTGTAATTAGGCCTCAATGTATAGCAGAAGGCTCCACGGGTCCACGGTTTTCGTTTGTCCATCCATGTGCCGAACACCCTGTATATATATGGAATCTAGATAGGTCAATATTTCAGTTTAATATAATATATAAACAAATAAATTGGAAGTACAAATTTTGAAAAAATGGAAAAGAGAGAAAAAAACTTGTTATTTTCTTTTTGACTTGTAAAAGTCCAAAAACTCTTAAAATATTAATTTTGGAATATGGGTTTCATTTCATCACATTCATTCATACATTTAAATTTAATACTTTTATACCATTATTATATTTAAGATTTCTGTTATATTATAATACACATATTTAAAACACATCCATGACCTAGGAACGCAGAAAACTTTTCGTCCCCTGGCGGGATTCGAACCCGTGACCTCCGGCACGAGCGCCGACGCGACGTGCTAATCACTGAGCCGCACGTTGTCAAATAGAAAACAATTTTCAATCATTTTGGAACGGTAGACTTATTTAAAATTAGATACGAGTTATTTTTGGCTGAAAAATATGCTTCTGGGTTGATATAGAAAAACACTTAAAGGGACTAAATTAAGACATTTTATGTTACTGTTTATCAATCGGTCAGAGTTATTTTACCTCTGACAGGACCTTTATGCCGACGACATAAAAATCACTCTCAAAGTATTTAGTAACTCGGAGGTAAAATAGCTCTGAACGAACTGTAAGTGAGATAATTACTTGTTATGTAGGAGGCTGCCATATTAATTAGCGTTTACACCTTTGCTTGGTCAATATGCATAGGCAGTCAGGCGTAACGTCGGCTACAAACACAATTTTCATACATTTTGAATTAGTTATTTTCCTCTGCAGCTTCTCAAAAATCCGCGTAACATACCGCGAGCGCTAGTGGGGTACAAATATTTTGATTTACAAAACGTAAAAATTGTGATTTATGTCATCAAAACGATTCCCACTACTACTATAAATGTGAAAGTTTGTGAGGATGGATGGATGGATGGATGTTTGTTACTGTTTCACGCAAAAACTACTGAACGGATTTTTATGAAATTTTGTATGGTAGCAGTTTAAACCCTGGATTATCACATTACGGCTGTAATTATTATTTATTTTGTTTTTTTTGTATGTTCAAGGATTGATCTGCCGTCTGTGGACCGATTTACAAAATATTTTTTTGTTGGTATAATCCCAAATTAGTCCTTTTGACATCAAAGTGGTAACCTGATGATGGGATCCATGAGGAATCGAGAGAACTCCTCGAAATTTATATAGACACATATGGTGATTTTGACTTTTTCTGAATTAGTCCAACCATGCTACCAAAAAAGTAAGATTTTGCTCCAAGGTATACTCTGAAACCAAAAGTACTGAACAGAACGCCTGACTCCTTATAGATACATGTTTGGGGATTTCGGCGTTGTTTAAAGAACTGCAAGCATATGCAACTATGCCAATTAGAGTAATCATCATCATCACCATCATCATAATACCATACATCATCACATGATGGTATAAAAGGTACTTCTTCTTCTCATAGTATTTTACACCGACGCGAATATCTTTGAACATTACTCTGCCGTTTATGGACGTATTTGCAAAATTATTTTGTTGTAGTAAAGGGTATAATTCGAAATTGGTATTTTAGTCACTAAAGTGGAAACCTGTTGATGGGATCCATGAGGAATCGAGGGAACTCCTCAAAATGTATATAGACACATCTATTGCTTTTGACTTTTTCTGAAGTAACACAGGCATACGAAAAAATAAGATTCTGCACCAAGGTATACTCTGAATCGAAAAGCACTGAACAGAACTCCCCAGTCTTTAAAGATACGCGTTTGGAAATTTCGGCATTGTTTAAAGAACTGCTAGCATATGCCACTATGTAACTTACAGTATTTATCATCATCATCTTATATACAATAACTAATGGAAGCTTGGCGCGTATTCAATTATACATTCGATCGTTTATTTTAAACGTTCTTAAAATGTATTTAAAATAATTTAACAAATATCGCTAAAATGGGAAAAATTATTATTTTTAAACAAAAAATTAAACCGACTTCCAAAGTAAAAATACACAAAAAAGTATGAAATAAATCTTATTTTCTAAACAATTCCCCTTTTAAATTGGGCTAAAATTTTAACTATTTCTCTATTCAATCTTCTTAATTTAGCTGAATTTTAAAGGAGAATTATTTAGAAAATAAGATTTATTGCACACTTTTTTGTGTATTTTTACTTTTTTATCCCGAAAATGTACAGTGTTCCCCTGAGATACTGTATTTACGCGGGCGGAGTTGCCGCCAACAGCTAGTATTTAATTGAAGTGATAGGATTGTAAAAAAGCAACATAAAATGTACCGATTGCGGCCTCTGTGGAACAGTGGCTAGCCAGGTGCCGCGGCGCTCAAGCCGGGGGTCGCGGGTTCGAATCCCGCTGAGGAAAAAAAAAATATTTTTCAATGTTCCTGGGGAATTCATGTGTATTAAATAAATATGTTAATAATATATTAAATTGATGATGATTTTTTGAGAAACTTCAGAGGAAAATGGCTATTGGCTGCGACTGGTCGATCGTGGATGTAGTTGGTTACAGCCACTTGGCAAAATTGTATGATGAATGTGTTGCAGGAATACGCGACAGCTGACTGTGGCGGTCTTCGGACGTCCGTTTGTGGCGGCTGGCGACTCTTACCTCGATGTTTCAACAGAAAGCTCCTAAGTTCTGACTATTGCAGGGAAGCGACTCGTGATCTGGAAAGGCATCCGATACTAAGCGTCCAAGACCACGGAATCGAGGAGCCGGCTCACAGGGACGAGGACAGGTCGGTGGCTGATGAGCTGGCTAAGCAGGTCAGGGTGCTCTGCTGGGTGCTCACCCAGCCCAAGAACCACGAGAAGAAGGCCAGACACGTCAAAGCGACGTGGGGGAAGAGATGCAATAAACTTATCTTCATGAGCAGCGTTGAAGGTTGGTTTGGCATTCTTATATCTACTAGGAGTCGTGGGGTTCCTATAACTCCATTCTTGTCCGCTTCACATTACCACCACTGAAGAATCGGCATTCGCCTTACCTTATGTGTTAATCCATCAGAGCCTAAACTACTACAATACCGAATGTCGCCAAAATCCGTTCAGTAGTTTTTGCGTGAAAGAGTAACAAACATCCATCCATCCATCCTCACAAACTTTCACACTTCATTATTACAGAAGCTAGAAGAGCGGACAGACAGACAGACGGACGGAGCGAGAAAGGGTTCCTTGTATTACCAAGGATTACAGAACCCTAAGAATTGTACATACGTGCCATACGAGGGCTGCACTAAAAGTATCGGGAATGGAATATTTCCACTGTTCCTGTCATATTAAAATCTTTTTAATTTTAAACTCCTTGGTTTTAAAAATCGAATACCGTTTATTTATTTAAAAAAGATTCTCGGTCTTGTCACAAGGTCTTGTCAAACTTGTTTAGTCGTTGAGAAAATGGAATTGACTCGAGAAAATTCTAGAGCGATGATTTATTATGACTTTCGAAGTGGTTTAACACAAAAACAGTGTATTGACCGGATGATTTCTGCATTTGGTGATGAAGCCCCATCCAAAACCACAATTTATCGCTGGTTTGCTGAATTTCAACGTGGACGTGTCAAGCTCGGTGATGATCCCCGTCAAGGTCGTCCAAAAACTGCAGTCACTCAAGAAAACGTTGATGCTGTGCGTAAGCTGATTGAGAAAGATCGACATGTGACATACCGCGAAATTCAGGCAACTTTAGACATTGGCATGAGTCAAATACAAATAATCTTGCATGAACAATTAGGTGTAAAAATGTTGTTTTCCCGATGGGTACCGCATTTGCTCTGTGAAGAGCAAAAAGCGGCTCGCGTTACTTGGTGCTTCAGAACTCTCGAAAGATTCCACGCAGGATCCTCAAATGCTGTATACAACATCGTATCAGGTGACGAATCCTGGATATACGCGTACGAACCCGAAACAAAAAACCAGTCACGAGTTTGGGTGTTCGAAAATGAGTTAAAGCCAACAAAAATTGTTCGTTCACGGAGTGTTGCAAAAAAAAAGGGTGGCCACGTTTGTCTCCAAAACCGGCCATCTTGCGACTATTCCTCTTGAGGGACAAATAACGGTTAATGCAGAATGGTATGCTAACATTTGTTTGCCACAGGTCGTTACTGAACTCCGTAAAGAGAACTGCAACCGCCGCATCATCCTCCATCACGACAATGCGAGTTCTCACACCGCGCACAGAACAAAAGAGTTTTTAGAGCAAGAAATCATAGAATTATTAGACCATCCGCCGTACAGCCCCGACCTAAGCCCTAATGATTTCTATACTTTCCCTAAAATAAAGAATAAATTGCGTGGTCAGAGATTTTCATCACCTGAAGAAGCTGTGGACGCCTACAAAACGGCCATTTTGGAGACCCCAACTTCCGAATGGAATGGTTGCTTCAATGATTGGTTCCATCGTATGGAAAAATGTGTCAAATTTCGCGGAGAATACTTCGAAAAGCAATAAATACATTTTTAAATAGTAATGTTGTGTCACTTCCTTGATTCCCGAAATTTTCAGTGCCGCCCTCGTATTATGTAGGTGTTTGTTGTTCAGTGGTGGTGGTGGTGGCGTAAAGGAGTAGCAAATCCATCTTAATTCAGCGAACAAAAGCACAAGTGCTAATTTACGGCGGTTTTCTGTTAGTCTATGGTATCTTAATTCCAGTTTGAAACATGAACTGGAAAATCCGTTATAAAGACGTCCGCTTAAAATGTTTATACAAGCTCCTATTTGTTAAAAATTGAAATACCTCGACTCAAAAGTTTGACTTGGCTATCTGTGTGTATGTCTGTTTGTGGCTTCGTAGCTCTTAAACGAAAAGACCGATGTTGCTTTTTATGTTTTAAAGCTGATGTGATCTGGATAGTTCTTAGCTATAACTCATCATCATAAGTTCGCTTACTTCTTGGCAATGTCGGTTACTTAAAATTTAGACTTTTGTTTATTTACTTTACAATAATATTAGACATTTATTACTACTACGTGAATTTCAGACAGCACTCTACCGTCCGTCAAGTTGCCGGTGCCCGAGGGACGGGACCACCTATGGGGCAAGACGAAAGCCGCCTTCCGCTACGTGTACGAGCATCACAGACGCGACGCCGACTGGTTCCTCAAGGCTGATGATGACACGTGAGTTTCTAACTTTCCTCGCTATAATATGGAAACGAAAGGGGCTTGTGAATAGCCCCGCTGGACATAGACCACTATGTTCAGCGGGGCTAATCACAAGCCCCGTTCGACTCGAATTCGATAAATTTCCCGCGCAGCGATTGGTCGCCTACGCTAAGCGCGGCTAGCGTTTATTGGCTGCTGCGTGGTAATGTTATCAAATCGGGGTCGAGCGGGAATTGGAAATAGCCCCGCTGATTAAATCTAAACGTAAATTAAAAGAATTCAACCAAGCGAATGTGTCATTGTATAATTAGTTTATTGCACTATTGTAAATATGTGATATTTAAATTGGTAGCATAGTAGTGCGCTATTGTCTCTTCGTTTACATTAAATTGTATTTGAACAGAGTTTCCCTTCCGAGCCGGCCAATTCGTGCCGAAGCAAAGCTCCTAGTGCACTATTATCAGTACCTACCCCTAGCAGGAACAATGAGGGTTTTTGATATTTTTTCTGCCGTTAGGGGGCAGACCCAACGCACACAAAGCGTCATCTGGTGGCGTAAATGGTATCGAAAACGGTCAATAAGAATTTTCGGTTCTTTTTCTGTCGCCAGGCGGCGCTTGGTAGCCCGACGGTCCTTGTCGTGTCAAAAAGGGATGTCGGATGTCACGAGTTTACGTGGAGAACCTTCATTGACAAAGTGCGTACCTATTCGTAACGTTATCGAATGTGAATTCTATGGTCGCTATCATAATTATCATGCAATCCTCTTTTGATAACGTTACGGTTATCTAAATTACGTAGTTATCAATTGTTCCTGCTAACCCCACAGGCATTTAACCGTACAGTACAACTACGTTCCTAATTTCTTTGCGGGGAAACTTCGCATTTTATGCAGAGTCTGTCACTGCCATAGACATACGATGATTGCCGTTGGACATCAAGATAGTGTAATCTAATATATTTTAACACTGGTAAATAATTAAAATTATCTCATTTCCTGTTGAGTAACACTTGATTAATTGCAAATAGACGTTAAAAAGTAAATAAAAAAGTAGCACTTAATATTTAAACAAAGTTAAAAAAAATCTTTGGCCTTTTCATCCGTTATTGCATGATTTATACAGTATTCTCCGAGCGAAGTAACTACTCTTGAAGTACTGTAGTGCCTGGGGCAGTTGGTTTTTATATGTCGTATGGTTGCCCAAGCACATACGGCATTCTCAAAACACAGTCGGCCTAGTCTAGAGGAATGCCTGGTCAATACGTCTGGGGCCAACCATGTGCGGGTTCCTCGCGATGGGTTCCTCGCGATGTTTTCCTTCACCGTTGTATTCTTCATAAAGTACTTGAGATCTGAAAAAGTCTCATTGGTACACGCCACTACCTGGGAATCGAACCTGCACTCTCTCGAGTCAAACGGTCAACCAACTAGGAATTTAACAAAGTTAAATCGATAAAGAATTATTACTATCAGTCTAGTTCAAAACTGGCGACTATTAACGACTAACTATAATACTAATAAAAAGTGGTACTATAATTCTAAATTATACATTTGTGTTTGTAATTTATACATTAAATATTAGATTTCGCCCGCGACTTCTTTGGAGTGCAGAAATAAAAAATCTATCAAACCGTGCACTTTGCATTTATGAAACATAGACGTATATTATATCATTTTATGGGAAAATGCCGCCGAAATTAATACAATAATGGAAAATAAATAGATAAAAATAAATAAATGAATATTTGTACTGCAGAAGCGAGCAATACGTTCAATTTACAAAATCTCTGAGAGAAAAGTTTAAAGAAATAGGTATTCTGACCGTCGCTTCTCAATACATTTTGGATAATGTATGTTAGAAAGAATATTATTAATTTTAAAACTAAAAGCGACAATCACTTTACAAATAAGCACAGGCTAGATGGCAATAGGATGGCCACCTGGACGGCTGCTTCTATGTACTATATTATGTATCTGACTTTTGTTAATATTATATAGACTAAGTTTACATATTGTAAAAATATTTAAAAAAATAAAATAACAATTATCCATCTTTTTCCTAAAAGATGGCCCCGTGCGAGTTTCTTATGCCGGTTCCTCTCGCCGGGTTAGTTCCCGAATCGGTGGGAGGCATCACGTAGGGACAGTTCCCATAAGCATTGCTTTGTAACCTATATGGAAATAAAAGTTCATACAACTTCATAATGCCTCGTCATGTTGAGACAAACACTGTCTCGACTTAAATGGCCCCACTTTTGAAGTTTTGGGGCCATTTTGACATTTGAAGTATGGTGAAATCAAGATGACTGACATTTGAGGTATGGTGAAAACCAAGATGGCGGAACTTTTTCTGGTATAAAGATTTGTTCTGTCAAAGTCAAGTAGATATATCGTAGCCTATCTTTAGTTTTGAAATCTTTGGTATGAAAGCTTTATGTAAAGAAGCTCAGTGATTTTGCAAAAAAAAATACGACTACATCCATACAAACTTTCGCATTTTTCGTAATGCTATACTTTTAATGATATATTTAATGGCCCGTAACTGCATCTAATTCTAAGGCCCGTTTCAAAGTCATGTTTAGCAGCGCGAGGTGTCATGTTGCATCGGCGTGACGACCCCTGTGGCTCAGTGGTTGAGCGTGTTGGTGGTCGAAGGAACAAAAAGTTTTTCCGTCTTCCTGCCTCCTGGGTCATGGATGTGTATTAAATATGTGTATAATATAATAAAAATCTTAAATATGCGTATAAGAAAAATACAAGTGTTAAATATATTATTTCCGTTGTCTGGTACCTGACCCGTAGCACAAGTTCTTCGAGAACTTACCACGGGACCAGATTGACGTGGTGTGAAGCGTCCATAGATATTTATTTATAACTGTCATAAACAAGTAAACGTCTTCCCGTTTCAAATTAATCCTATCGTTTTTACCATTTACTTGTATATAATACTCTACTCTGTTTAGAACGTAATAAAAATATTATATTCGACCAAATTGGTGTCGCGTCGCTCGAGCATTAATAAAATACAGAAAGATAGAAAAGAAGTGATATTTAAATTGGTAGCATTGTCTTTTTATGTTTACGTTTAGATGAAATTGGACATGTACAGAGTATGTCGTAATTTCAATTTATATTTTGCACGCGACTTCGTACGCGCAAAAAGAAATCCCGCAGGAGCCGTACATTTTGTGTTACTCCGGAGTCTAAACTGCTACCATACTTAATTTCGTCAAAATCCGTCCTGTAGTTATTCATCCATACATACAATATGTATTTATCCATATATACAAACTTTCGCGTTTATAATATTAGTAAGGTCTAAGGATTGTGCCCTGCAAGGCTGCTCCTGTACGTACTTTTGGACTTTGTAATTTAGTCTTAAGCTTTGAATTGTAACGATATTTAAAAAAAGAAAAATTTTCCATCCCTTTTGATACAATGTGGCACCGCAGAGTTTCTTACGCCGCGCGCCGGCTCTTCTCGGTTGACCTTCCATAAATAGCCGGCTTCCCTTATGAATATTACTTTAAATCTATTAGTTAATATATATATATATATATATATATATATATATATATATATATATATATATATATATATATATATTTAAAATACGCATATAAATAATATATATGCAAAATATTGTTTTGGTATAGTACCGTATTTAAAAAAAAATTATATAATAAACATAAGGGAAGCCGGTTTGTATGCACGCCTCGCCTGTGGTAGGTTTACATGGAATACAAATGTTTTTTGTTTTATTTCCAGGTATGTGGTAGTCGAGAATCTGAGGTACATGCTGTCGGAGCACAGCAGTAAGGACCCAATATACTTCGGGTGCAGGTTCAAGCCGTTCACTCCGCAGGTACACACACTAAAGTAACCTGGAATTGCCCAATGAAACATTAGTAAATTTAATAAGTTGGTAATGTTGTAACGCTTTGATTGGCTAATGCCCGGTCTCTGTAGTGAATTTGTTGGCAGTTTATTTATTCATTGGCGCTATTGGTTCGATAACTTGTTTCTGAACAAAAATGTGACAGATATATTATAAACAAAGTTTAACTTATTATTCAATGAGGCTCTTTCATCGATTCCATAACTCGTAATTGACACTGCAACTGATAGATGGCGCTGACACAGAAAGGAATCAAAAAGATTTACAGGTTTTTTTTATTCAAAATAATGTTTTTCATAAAACTAATTACATTACTGAATTATAGCGAAACAATAATTTGCCGCCGATTTTGAAAAAGATTTATCTAGTGACCACTAAACTTTTAGGTCTCTGTGCCAGATAAACTTCGTTTAAATAGATATGTAATATCTACAGAAACCGGGCAGGAGTCGTTGCTATTCAATTGACTAAGTTTTACCGACACATTAGCTGGGTTGTACAAAATAGGCTAACTTCTACTCGACCGAGATATAATAAAAGGCAACGTGATGGCTGGATGACACTAGCCAACTCGCAGCAACTCACGTGGCTAAATCTATAGCACAACATAACGCAGCAGCGGTACTAGAGAATAAAGAAAAAAAACAGATAAACAGCTACAAAGTTAGCTTTCGATTTGATTGCACTACTACAAGCGTACGGTCTGTCCACGATTGTGTGGAAAAATTGTGGGCCATTGAAGGAGACGTCAAAATGTTCAAATTTGGGTCGATTTTAATCGCTCCATGAAAGCTGTTTTTCTGTACATAAGTATGTACAGAAAAACAGCTACGCACTACGCGGCAGCGGAACTCCATTGCGGTATAACTTGTAGGGACGCGTCGCTCCGCTGCCGCACATTGCGGTCTTACCTTTACTCATAACCCAACTGGCTAACAGCAGGGGCGTGCGCTCCATATAGGCAGAAATGCATTGCTTTACTTGTCATTCACAGATATTTTAATAAAACGTTCGTACGTTTTAGATGACTTTAATAATTAATTAATAGTAAATAAATTAATAAAAAAAATATAATAACTTAAAAACGCCAAATATTTTATAAATAGCAACTCATCTCAGGCCGGTGCGTGCTGCAGGACAAATCATCGCATGTATGTGTAATTTTCATACTTCGCAAACGCACACACCCATGAATATCGACATGATTATATACCGGCAAGTCCCGCGGCAGGCGATGGCTCTCGGGCCTCGGCTATCCGATCGCTTCCGAAAACCGCCGAACTGGCTTGTCGGAAATTATTCGTTGCCTATAATCCGAGTAAAAAGAATAGTCGGAAATCTAATAAATCACGTATGCACATTATGCATTTTTGTTTAGTAAGGTTTTATTTGTTTAAATAGAAGAAACGTTTTGTGTTTCGCGGGGGCCATATTGCATATTTCATGTGATAAGCATTGTTTACATTTAATCGATCCAGTTTATTTATAGTTTTCTTAAAAGATTTTTCATTTTAACATTTGAAAGTGTGTACATTTAACAGTTTATTACTGAGTTTCTATAATAATTGTAGTGATTTGCTTTTACTAGTGAGTAAGTCGATTTTTTTTTATGTTATTTGACTTTGTTTGTGTTGAAAATGTGTGTTTATTAAAAATTAAAAATAACAAGTTCTCACAATTGTCATTCAGTGAAAAGATTCAAATTTTGTCTAAAGGGAGGTGTGTACCCGAGTTACAACAATTAAACCAGCAAAAAAATAATGTAACTCGAAAATTTCATGTTAAAAGTTATGAAACGTATAACTGGCTGTGTGGTTGTGTACACACGATTAAATTATATTGTTTTCCTTGCATATTATTTAGTAATTTACATCGGGATATAGTAATCTCAAGTAACCGGAACCTTGAATATGTGAAAATTGAAGCTGACTGACTGGTGAGTAGTTATAATATTTTAAAATATGCTTATTATTTTACTTATTAGAATTTCTTCCGCCGCGAAGATCGATCGCTGTTTTGTCTGCGTTGCCGTAGAAGATGTACATGAATAGTAGTACATCTAAGACTTGCTCTGTTGGCATGGTTTCGACTTAGAGATCCGTCGCTTGGCTGTAGCTATGCTAAAAATCTATAAACGAAAAAGTTTTTGTGACCGAGTACTTCGCCGCATACCCAGTGCGGTCATACCCAGTCATAAGCATGTGCACGCCACTGGCTAACAGGCTTCAACTGACTAAGTACTTACTCAACTGGCTAATTACAATCATCGTAAAGGGCACCTGGCTAAGTACATACTCAACTGGCTAATTACATAATAATATATAATCATACAGGGCTACATGAGCGGCGGCGCGGGCTACGTGCTAAGCCGCGAGGCGCTGGACCGGTTCGTCAACGTCGGCCTGCCCTCCCCCCACATGTGCAAGGCGGCCGACACAGGCGCTGAGGACGCCGAGATGGGTGAGTGAAACTAAATGGCTTTAATGAAATTTAGTTACAGCAAACTTCTAGTATCGTAGATTATATGAATGGGTTTACTGTTTCTATAATTAGGGAACGTACACATAGTACTGATCACTTTTTACCCATTTTTACCACCATCCCCTCCACGGTGACCATCCGTAGTATATACCGAGATCCCCCCCCTTTTTCACGTAGTACTAATTACACCGCCGCGAAGTATTACCTACAGTTACGTTATAATTAATATTAGCTCTTTGACATGACAAGGACCGTCGGGCTACCAAGCGCCGCCTGGTGACAGAAATAATAAAAAGATCATACTGTAACAAACATTACTGTAAATGTAGGAAAAGGGATTTTTTCCTCTGTAAGAATAAATATTGTAACCGAACCCCCCAATTCGCCAGGAATCTGCCTCCAGCGCATCGGCGTGCGCGCGGCGGACTCGCGCGACTCGCAGCAGCGCGGCCGCTTCTTCCCCTTCACGCCCAAGTCCCATCTGTTCCCGACCAAGGACAAGAGCTTCTGGTACTGGCGGTACATATACTATCCTACTGATGAGGTGAGGAAGTATATCTTTATATGAGGTTGTTTAATAACAATTACATATATTTCGGACGTGTGATCTACGGCTTGTGTCAACACGTTAGGCTGAAAAATAATTAAAATAACCTAACCTGTCTAAGGACGGTTCCGTTACTGTCCGATTTCGCTCATAATAATTTTCCCAAAGAGTTTTTAGCGTGATCTATCAGCATGGAAACATACAAGTTTCTATCTCTTATACTTTAGAAATGTCAGTGGGGGACCCTGCGTGCGCGATTCCGACTCGCACTTGGCTGTTTTTTTTTTTTTTTTGCTTTTAGCTAATTCATGTACTATATATAACCAAGTGACTCAATTAAGTTGGTGTTCGAGGGCGGCACTGAAAATTTCGGGAATCAAGGAAGTGACACAACATTACTATTTAAAAATGTATTTATTGCTTTTCGAAGTATTCTCCGCGAAATTTGACACATTTTTCCATACGATGGAACCAATCATTAAAGCAACCATTCCATTCGGAAGTTGGGGTCTCCAAAATGGCCGTTTTGTAGGCGTCCACAGCTTCTTCAGGTGATGAAAATCTCTGACCACGCAATTTATTCTTTATTTTAGGGAAAGTATAGAAATCATTAGGGCTTAGGTCGGGGCTGTACGGCGGATGGTCTAATAATTCTATGATTTCTTGCTCTAAAAACTCTTTTGTTCTGTGCGCGGTGTGAGAACTCGCATTGTCGTGATGGAGGATGATGCGGCGGTTGCAGTTCTCTTTACGGAGATCAGAAACGACCTGTGGCAAACAAATGTTAGCATACCATTCTGCATTAACCGTTCTTTGTCCCTCAAGAGGAATAGTCGCAACATGGCCGGTTTTGGAGACAAACGTGGCCACCATTTTTTTTGCAACACTCCGTGAACGAACAATTTTTGTTGGCTTTAACTCATTTTCGAACACCCAAACTCGTGACTGGTTTTTTGTTTCGGGTTCGTACGCGTATATCCAGGATTCGTCACCTGATACGATGTTGTATACAGCATTTGAGGATCCTGCATGGAATCTTTCGAGAGTTCTGACGCACCAAGTAACGCGAGCCGCTTTTTGCTCTTCACAGAGCAAATGCGGTACCCATCGGGAAAACAACTTTTTTACACCTAATTGTTCATGCAAGATTATTTGTATTTGACTCATGCCAATGTCTAAAGTTGCCTGAATTTCGCGGTATGTCACATGTCGATCTTCCTCATTTAGATTACGCACAGCATCAACGTTTTCTTGGGTGACTGCAGTTTTTGGACGACCTTGACGGGGATCATCACTGAGCTTGACACGTCCACGTTGAAATTCAGCAAACCAGTGATAAATTGTGGTTTTGGATGGGGCTTCATCACCAAATGCAGAAATCATCCGGTCAACACACTGTTTTTGTGTTAAACCACTTCGAAAGTCATAATAAATCATCGCTCTAGAATTTTCTCGAGTCAATTCCATTTTCTCAACGACTAAACAAGTTTGACAAGACCTTGTGACAAGACCGAGATTCTTTTTTTAAATAAATAAACGGTATTCGATTTTTAAAACCAAGGAGTTTTAAATTAAAAAGATTTTAATATGACAGGAACAGTGGAAATATTCCATTCCCGATACTTTTAGTGCAGCCCTCGTATAATTTCCAGGGCTTGGACTGCTGCTCCGATCACGCGGTGTCCTTCCACTACGTGGACCCCGAGGAGATGTACGTGCTGGATTATCTCATATACCACCTCCGGCCGTACGGTATCCGGTACGGCGGGGACCTGCGCCTCCCCGGCAACGCCACGACCAGCTAGAGGGGATAGGGTAACGTGGATTAGAATAACGCTGGAGGACCAGGAAGCAAGTCTACCAGAAAAAAAATAACGACGGTAGTACCTGAACCTCTCGCTAGCACAATGCGTTACGACAAATGACAGTGTCCAAGCACGTCACAATCTTCAGAGTGCTGTTTTTATTATTATTATTTACTAAGCAATACAATAAACAACTTTGTTGTAAACTTTATGTGTACCGTATAAACCTTCAAGGTTTATGCGGTACAGCAAATAAAGTTAAGAGTCCGTACCCCCCTAGCCCCCCTAGCGAATGTCCGATTCGCATGCGAATTGAATTCTAAATGTTCAGTGCGACGATCATAGTTTTATAAGGTATAAAATGTACACACTACAAATGAAAAAAATTACAGACTTATCAATAACAACAATCAACAACAACAATTGACACCATCTCGCCTTTTACAAGCTCAGCGCGGCGAATTGTGCTAGGGGGGCAGTTGTACAGTCCTACTGCAGCAGGTCTCCTAATCGTGAAAAAAATCGATCACGTAGACGGTACGATAAATTGTAACACGCCTCTAGTTAGCAAGCTTCATTTACAAATTACTACTAAAATTACCTAGGGATGGACCACATATTTCATCCCAGCGCAGGGGGGGGGGGGGAAGACATACTAAAAGTGACGACACTACATGTTAAGTACAGATACAAAATACAGTGATTCAAAAAGTTGAAATTTTGCGTGACGTAACATTATTTTTCTCTCATGTAGTAAATAGCAGTAGGAAAATTAGAGTGGTTTACAGTGGTTTTAGTAGTTAGTTACCAGTGTAATATTTACCAAAGAACAATTGTGTCGTTTGTAATGTAGTATGCATATGACACAATTTGCACAAAAAAAATTAACAGTCAATTTTAAATATTACAGACAAAAATGGTTGCTGACAACATTCATAATTATAATTTTGGAGTTTTATAAACATGTAAGTAAATAGATCTTACAAGCAATATATAGATAAAAATTGTAACCTAAGTCATAATATAAAACATATTAATATAAATATGATAGCTTGGAAAGCGTAAACAACTATAAAACTGTATAGGTATGCAGAAAAATGGTCTAAACATTATAGTCTTGATATTATATTATATAGTTTTAGGTAGTAAAATATGGATTAAGTTTTTTGACATTCCATTTAATTAAGACAAATGTATGTTGGTGTATTTTGGGTGTTACCTGTATTAACAAGCTTGTAAAATAATCATGACGTGAATTTCAAAATATGTAAGAAAAATTATCATCAGAATGGTGATGATGACTATAATAGCAATGTTTAATTGTATTTGTATATTATTTTACACGTTTATAATTATTATGTTTATTTTATGGAGCTAATATCTTACTTGTTTGTGATTAGACAGGTTTCGATTGTCAGCCATTCACAATGTGGGCTATCGCGTGTGGATTGGATGCGCTTGTGTAGCATGAGGTCTCCGAAATATCAAATGTCTCTGTTTGCGGTTTTATTTATATTTATATTAATGTTGCGAATATTTAGCAACACGTTAGATTAATTATGGCAAAGTTACGGATCAATGAATGCGAGTGCTTTAAAAGCGGAGCTAAGAAACGAAATTTATCTTTTTTTTTTTCGAACAAAACGGGACTTCGCAACGGAACGTGGCCAATACGTTTACTATACTGTTCCATTTATTTAAATTTAAATGAACATTTTTGTTTTCACGCCCGTAATAACGAACTTTGACAGCCGTACTTTAGGACCTCACTCTACGGTGGCGCCACCCGGTGAGACGTTAGATAATGGTCCACATTGAGCTCACTAAAATAAATAGACAATAGTGCGAGTAAATGTTTTATTCGCTTTGTGTGCATTTGTCATGACATGTGTGGGTTTGTCATGACATGTGTGGGTTTGTCATGACATGTGTGAGTTTGTTGCATTTTGTAAAAGACATTTCTTGTAGTGCAAATATATTATTTTTTCATATACATTTTTATAAAGACGTGTGTAATATTAAGTTCAGCTAGTCGCTTATTTGACATCGATGATACCAAAGTTATGTTCCTGGTAGATTTAAAATTAGGCATCATATGCACTTGTCAAAGGCACTATAGATTTAATAATATATAATAAATACTGTACCAGTATAAAAAAATGCACATCGACATATAAAAAGAGATATTCGGTTTAATTAATATATCGAGCAATATTCCGCGGAAAAATACCCACAACCTGCAAGCAAATGTGTGAGTGCACGCATTAGCATGCGTAATGCACCTCCCTCCCACGCTGCATATGCGTGCACTCAGAAACGAGATCGATCTCGCCACACAAGCAACAAAAAATCACGTTTATTGTATGGGAGTCCTTTAAATATTTATTTTATTCTGTTTTTAGGGTTCCGTCGTACTCAAGGAACCCTTAAAGTTTCGATGTCCGTCTGTCTGTCTGTCCGCTCTTCTAGCTTCTGTAATTATGAATATAAATGGATGAAATTTGGTGTCATTAAATATTGTGTATAGATCTCGGTTTTGGCATCATAAAATAATAATTTTATATTTTAGGCGTGGCTCTCCATACATGTAAAGTGGGGATGAAAATATATTTTCACTTTATCGTTTAATATGTTTTAATATATAAGCAAGGTTTCATACGTGACTTTTTTACAAAGTCAACCATTTTCGAGTAATCATGCTCCAGCCTCCAAAGTGGTTTATAAGTTGAAAATTTCAACTGTCTAGCTGTCACGGCTGAGGAGGAGCCTGGTGACAGACAGCGAAGTTTGCCTTTTGGGTACGGAATCCTAAAAACAAAGCCAAATTGAATATCTCTTTTCAAAGATGTGCATTATTTTCAGCGGGTACAATTCGTAGGGTATTCGCGGTGTGTAATATGTAACTTATACATCACATACATACTTGTAAATATGTGCTTGTGGCGTCTAAAATGTTTTACTATTATTTTCTAATAATATACTCAACGCCTTTTGTATAATGTAGATTGCTAATTTATAAAAATAATCTTACTTTTATAAAGTCTAAAGGTATTCCACGTGAGGCATCTGAATTCTTTTATAGTTACAGTTATTATGAAATATATTTTTTTAATTTATAAAAAGACATTCGTAACAACGTATAGATTCAAAGTGTATAATTTTGTTTTTCTAAAAAGTATTTATATATTTTAGTTTTAATCTTAAGAACATTACTAAAACACTTTCTACTAACCATAATAAAAGAGCTAGTGCAAAATAAAATTACAAAAGACATTGGGCGTGTTTAACCGCTTTTTGTAGTTACGACCACAAACCAAAGTACTATTGACTGTATAATTTGCATCCATGTTCATTAATTTTCTGTTATGGTATGGTATTGGAATGTGGATTCCATAAATCGTAAATTAGGTATATTTTATGTTTTTGATTTATTGAAATAACTTAAATAGGTAGATCAAATTTTTTTCCTTTTCTACTAGCTGACCCGACACACGTTCTGTTTCAACTATGAACTGGAATAAATAAATAACTACACCTATACCTGCCTACCTACACTTACGACCTACACCTACAAACTACATCTACAACCCACTGGGGCCGACTGACTTAACGTTACGACTTACGCATTTTTGATACAAAAAAAATATATTTCCGAAATAGAAATTCTGTATATTAACATATTGGATATTGGATAATAGCATTTATCGGTTTTCTGAAATAGTAGAAAGTCAAGCTATAAAAAGTGAACTTCCAAAGTAAAATGCCTAATGTTTTGTGTAACCTTGTTGAAGTATAGTAATATTTAATTGGGTATTTGCCTAAATGTAAAAATTTAGTTTTTTTTTAAGATTCAAAAATTATTTATGTATTATTTTGTTATAAAATTATGTCTTATTACTTGATAAAAATAAAAAGAAATAAGGTTTTATGTGTAGTTTTGTAATTATGAGCATTTCAAAGTTTCAAAAAAGTTGGATTTTTAACGATAAACATTTACATCGAGTACAAAAAGATTTACTATAGCTTTTTGTATTTGATGTAAGTATATATTATTATCAGAAATTTTGTGCATAATATGACCATACAACTATACATATTACAGGCTTGTGACGTCACAAGCCGGTACTACTTTCGTATGGGGACCGGGGGATTTTTGCAACTCACAATAGTTCTATAACCAATCCGCAATTTCTTTGGAAATATTGATTTTTAGTATACTATCCCTTTTGCAAACTGTCTTATTTTTTCTCAGAGCACTATTCATTTATGATGTAAAAAAATTACAGGTTTACATTACCCTTTGGCTCTTACGACTAAAAAAAATAAAAGTTAGCTTAATATTTGTTTTTATTTGATCAATGTGTTTTTATAATAAAGATGTGTAAGAATTAGGTCGTTTTATTGAAAAAAAAAATGGGGATGGTCCGATACTAAAATCTTCATTGATTCCGTATAATTCCGTGCGCGCAACAAGAAATTCCGCAGGAACTGTACAATTTGCCGCATTAAAAAGGAGCATGTCCTACCCCGCGGTCCTCTATTTTCCAATTTTTTTTCAGAATCAGTCAATGCAAACAAACATACACACAAATCTTTTGTATTTATAATATTATTAGTATAGGATGTATAGATTAAGAAATAAAACGACAAATATTTTGCTGCTATTTTATTGATGTCAAAAAATAAACTAAATACAACACGTATGAACTCTGAACAACATGATCTGGATAAACAGTATTAAACATAAAAGTCATTGTACTGGGAAGGAACGACGAAACTTACACAGCCATAGCCCATACAATAAGTATATAGGCAAGTATTCCTTATTCAATACAGTTAAATACTATCTGCCGTGACACTTAAAATAATTTTTGAGGTGTCCCACAAGGTAGAATTCTAGGGCCTTTGCTTGGTAATATTTGTAAATAATACAAGAGATTCATTTAACTTTAGAAAATGCCTTATAAAAAAAGTAAATAGAATATGAAATGCCTTAGATGTAGAATCTTTCTAATACAATAGATAACTCCTAGACAACTTATATACATTTATTATTTTTCTTTGGATGCCCAAAATTGAAATGAATGGGTGAAACGCCTGTTATTGAAACAGAACAGAAAAATTATATATGTAATAACTTTTGCATAAATAAAGAACTTAACATCATAATTTAAATCTAGTTGCAAATATAAAAAAAGTTTAAATAGTAACGAGCTATGTAAGCTATATAAGTACATAGCGACATTAATAACTGTACAACTAAATTAAATAAGAACCTCAAAGTTGTACTTACATGTGTGTAAATTGAAAGCAAACAGAATTACATATACATGATGGATTTTGCAACTGTGCTCAGAAATCGAACCAACATAATATCATCTAGAAAAAAGAATATGTGCTGTATTATTACACCATTCGATATTGTTGCTATAACAAAGAACAAATTTTGTAAAAAAAAAACACTGTATTTATTAATACTTTTTGAATCTTGAAAAGATCATGAAAATTGCTCATACTCAGCACTTTCAAGTACAATCATTAAATCTATTGAGGCTCTCTGAGGCTGTGCGCCAACGGGAAGCAAGTCGCTGCGACTTTTTCCTCTTGTTGTCGCGTCATTTGTCGCCCATGGCCGCCTGCCCCAAAACGTACTGTGACCTAAACTGTGTGGCCATTCTAGGCGGTGGTGTGACGTCACTAACGGAATACAGGGGCGAGTCCGCTATTTCAATCGTAGTTAAATTGCTCTGTACTTATACCACAATTAAACAAACAATTGAAACAAGGAACAAACCCCTAGTTCTACGGTAAACATATGTACAACACTTATGCTATTATATCTAACTAAAGTATATTCGAGTTAAGAAAACAGTGTTATTACTCTTACATCTTTACCTAATTCGGAGTAGCTGATAACTATGGCAATACACTATTTTCATGATACGAATGGCCTATGACGTTCAAAAACCTATCCTAGCAAAACCCATGTGATAGTTTTACATAAACCCTCTCACGTTTAAAAAACTCAAGACACAAAAAATGGTAACCATGTTTTTCAAATTAAAAACCTGGATAGGTTACTGAAGTTAGCCGTTGTTCAATAAAGCTAGTTAACTGTCCCATCCCAAAAAAAAACTAACATTTAAATAAACACGGAATACCGAGTTGCCTGAAATAAAGACAGCCGTAATAATATTGTCATTAGATACAAATTAAGTACAAATAACTACAATTAAGTTTACATCTTAATGATATACAAAAAGTGGACAAATTAAAAGTAACTCTATAAACAAAATATTATGCTACTGTTCCCAAATATAAACGAAAAAACTAGGGACTTAAAACTTAGCTAACAATTTATTCATTCAAATGAGCTGTGAAATAAATAAAAAAGGCTAATGTGAGAATATTTCTACGAATTGCAAATAATAAAATAAAACATTGCCATAAAAAAGGTCATTGCAATTTATGTTCGTAATTGACAATGTAATACTCAATTATTGCTATCCTGCCACAAGTATTGAAATTTAAATTCGTTAATTTTGACAAAACATACACAACTTATCGATTTTATCGTCGAAACATCTTTAAAACTACAATTTTTGTGATGTCAGCTTCAAACACTCAAAAAAAAAAGTAAAGAAAATCCTCTTACTAAACTAAAAATTATTCTGATGTTGATAACAAACTTAAAGCTATATTAAATATTTCTAACAAAATGGTTAACTATTGTATAATACAGGGTACAATTAACTATTATTGTCTATTCGCGATAATTAGTCAGTGAATCATGCGTGCAAATGTCAAAATGGCTTACTTTAATTGGTTAATATATTGATTAATGTGAACGCGGCTTATGCGTTATTGGTCAGCTTTGACACTTGTACGCATGATTAACGCGACTACTTAAGGCGAATAGACTATAAGATTAAGTTTATAAATGTTATGTTTACAAATGCACCAAAATCATTGGTAAGGAGTTTCTATTTGATGTGAATTTATTGAAAGTAGTTGCGCTTCTTCCTCGAGATTCTGTAAAAAACAATAACAATCGATGTTTTTTGAAGCTCTCTTCGTATACTTTTATTTAGGTGTACTAAAATTCTAAGTTACAAATTTTAAGGACACTTGAGATTGTATAAACTAGTATTAGTATGTAATGATTGTGTCGTAAAAAAATTAGATTTTTGAAACTTCATAAATAGTGTCACTCATACAACATTTCGCAGTCAAGTTTGTATCTTCTGTGGAATCCGAGACCCTAGGTCGAACCCACGGCCTCCGGAGCCGACAGCCTAAACCACTGGACCACAGAGGCGTCACAAAATAGGCTACTTGACTCATACTTAATTTCATACATTGAATGAGTATTTTCTTTAGTACTTGGCTTAGGAAAAGGTAATATAGCGAAACAATGAAATAAAAGAACAAGATAGATATTATATAAACTTAACTTGAAAAAAAAAAAAATGACGAAAACACTTATAATCTGTGCATTGTGGGATCGGCCATGAAGTGACGTCATAGTAATAGTAAACAATTATACGTCACTTGTCATAGTTGTCAACCGTGCATAGTGCAATGAGTTATCAAGTGATTGTTTACTATTAGTACGACGTCAGAGCACAGATTATCTATCGACACACAGGCGGGAGGCGTTATCGGCTTTTAAAAAACGTATTTTTAAATTATAGTTTTGTAAGTTTTATAATTTATATTATTTTATATAATATTATTTTTTTGGGTAAAGGAACAATTATTAATAGTTTAGGATAAAAAAAGGTCAAGTAGCCTATTGTAGCGGCAGCGCGAGACAGCAACAATCAGCGTCAAGTTTATCTCAATGGGTGACTTACCCAGTATCAGCCGGGGAGAAGAAGAAGCCCCGCGGCTTGAGCGCGGGCGGCGGCGGCGAGGCGGGGTCGGCGGGGCACGCCCACTGCGCCCAGTAGTCGCCGGGCAGCCGTAGCACCAGCTGCATCACCTGAAACGTTGTCTTTACTCTTCTGAATCCTGCTCTAAGTTTTATATCATGTTTTATTGCATGAGTTTGACTCAAGTGAGCAAATCTGAAGTGAAACTCAAGTGAGATTCACTTGAGTTTCATTGCAGATTTGTTGATTGACACGTAATTTATTAAAATCGGATCAGTAGTTTAGGCGCTACGGTGGAACAACATTACATACATAGACTGCCAAAATTACCCTTCATTTTGGCTTCGCCGTAGTCGGGTAAAAACCACGGGGAAAGCGAAAATGCAAAAAAAAACAACGCAAACCGTTTTATTCTGGATTGTCTTGGGCCTTTTGTGGTTAGATCAGTAAGAACTGACCGGGTATGCGCGTGGTTGGCATGTAGGTCAATATAGAAACTGATCCAATCGAACAGTGTGCAGAGTGCTAGTTTTGTCACATCGAATTATTTACTATTTTTACTTGGGGCGTTGTTTCGATGCCATACAAATTGTGGTAACTTTTTCACGTCGAGTAGTTACAAAAACTCGCACTCACCCAGATCAAGTCGACGAGACGATAAACTGTATGTCTGGCTACCGTTAGAAGCCCTAGCAGTTTACTAGTGGAACAACTAACTCACGTTAAACATCTGTGTCGTAGCGGTGTACATCTCGGCCGCCTGCGTCATCATGCCATACCCGATGACCGTTGGTCCGAAGATCTTGGCCAGATTGTCCACGCCCATCTCGCACTCCGAACTCTCAGCCACCCTGAAATTCGGTTAAGTCAAATTAATATGTCTAAAGACATACTCAATGAGTCTGTTCAAATGGAAGGCAACAGTAAGCTATAAGCTTAAAGCTGCTATGTTCGACTAACATAGACTTCTTGGACGAAACTGACACTAAATATGCTACTAGAGCTTGTTTTTATTTATGCCCTAAACGCTTCATAATTGTTTCATTACACACGAAAAATAATATTAGGTCTTTACCTATGAAATTGCAGTTTTGTATGAAAAAATTTAAACGAATTTTTTTCATGTATTCTTTATTTGTATTAATCGAAGTATGCCATCAATGCATCTTTGCCAACGCAGTGGCAGTTTATTGATGCCCTTCTTAAAGAAATCAGCTGGACGGGAGGCAACAAATTCTTCAAAGGCATTTTGTACTGCCTCTCGGGTATTGAATTTTTTTCCCGCCAAGAAGTTATCCAAAATCTGGAAAAAGTAGAGTAGTCTGTAGGCGCAAGGTCTGGTTAGTAGGGCGGATGACGGAGAGCTTCCAACCTCAGTTCTTGCAACCTGGAGACATCTGCTGTGCAGTATGAGGTCGCGCGTTGTCGTGTAGGAGCAGCGGAGACGAGCGATTGACCAATGCTGGTTGGATATGTGCCAGCTTCTCCATCATTGTGTTCAGTTCTTCACAGTACACATCTGCAGTAATGCTCACCCCGTTTGGTAAGAAGCTGTGATGAATCACACCGGCGCTAGACCACCAAACAGTGACCACCACTTTTCTAGGGGTAAGTTTTCGTTTAGGGCATTGTTTAGGTGCTGAACCAGGATCCAAACAACTTGCTGAGCACTTGCGGTTATCAAACAGAATCCATTTTTCATCGCAGGTAACAATGCGGTTCAAAATTCCTTCATTTGTGTGTCTGTTGAGCAGTGCAAGGCACGTCTCGACGCGTACTTCGCGCTGGCGATCATTGAGTTCGTGGGGCACCCATTTGTCAAGCTGACGCAAATGGACCAATACTGTTTTGACGCTAACGTCGAAAGCTGCTGCTAATTCAGCCGTTGATTGTGTATCATCAGCTTCCACAATCGCCTTTAATTCGTCATTGTCGATCAAAGTCTTCGGACGACCGCGAGGTTCATTTTTCAGGTCGAAATTTCCAGAACGGAAGCGAGCAAACCAATATCAGGTGATGCGTTGGTTTGTAGTGTTAGCTCCGTAAACGTCGTTGATGTTGTGTTGCGCTTGTGCTGCGTTGCTGCCACGACGGTACTCATATTCCATAATTACTCGAATTTTTAACGTATCCATGATGACGAAAAAGATTGAAATGCGATGAAAATGTAACACTAATCAATAAACAAATGACTACTTTTGGAAAAAGAATTCCATGTTTTTTAAATAAAATTAATTTGAAATTAGAATTCTTAGCCAAACAAAAATTCTTTTGATTTGAAATGGCCAGTACTGCAGAACGGCAATTTCATAGTTAAAGACCTATTATTTAATAGCTTAGTAGTCATTTATTTTGTTTATTAAAGCAAATAGATATTTTAAATGTTTTTCAATACGAAGTCGGTCGCAAACGTGCGTACATGCAATGTAGTCGTTTTTCTGTAGATACAGCACTAGAAATATTGGTGTGTATTTCTCTATGCGTGCACTTCGTGCGTGCATGTTGTATATGCTTACTCACTTCTGCAGATGCAGCACCAGGAACGCCAGCGTATCCCTATTCGGCGGCGGGAGCTGCGATACGGCCTTTACTATGGCCGCACTAGCGTCAGCCGGCTCGGACAGTCTCGCCGCATGCATGAAGTCGCTCCACAACGCCGTGGACACTAGCGGCTCGCGTAAGGAACGTAGGAAGTCCTTGATGCAACCGCACACTACGTGTATGTCTTCGCCGGCTAGGGATGGTGACCCGCAGCCACGTAAAAAACGCTCCTGCGGAGATATAATGTTTTGTTTGCTAATTACTAATTATTATTTAAGATAAACGTAATTTTTATAACATTTTTTAGAGTAATAGATAATAAGCATATCTTTTTTTATTGTTTTAAGCATACCTTGAGACGTTTAACATCTTTTTCCACGGCACTTATGCGATATATGCCACGTTCAGACAAGCCCCGCTTCTCCACCTCATTGATACAATGCACGAGCAAAGCCGGTATCATTGGCGGCGTTGAAGGGGCAAAGTCTGCGATACTACCCTCCTGTAAATAAATAAATAGATTTTAATCTATGAAATCTTTAACGCCACGTCAATCTGCTCTCGTAGTATATCCTAGAAAACACGCTACTAGTGATGTAACGAGTTTCAAAATTCTGCCCAGTGACAACTAATTCAATTAGCCTATGGAGAGCCTAATGAAAAAATAGGCCAGCTCAACAATATCGGAAAGCGGTGTAATACTTGTGTTGTTTTTCCATGGGGTACCAAAAACTTAGTTCAAAAGACCGGCAATGCTGAAGGAGTCATAAGAAAGTCTTTTGATGCGGTGTAGCGACCTTGAGCGGTGGTAATTACTATCCTTCGAGCAATCTGCCTGCTTCCTTGTTGGTATTATGCGAACATGTACCTTAGCCAGTTTTTCAGTAATCCGTTACTTATTGGATTTTGACGTACTGTCCAAGAGCCATGTGCGCATATTTAGAAGAATGAGAACGCAAAACATGAGAATGTACCTGGTGCTGGTGCGCGCGGCCGGGCGGCACGCAGGGTAGCGGAAGCAACGCGCGACACTCGGGATGCGCCTGGGCGCGGCACTGCTCGCACCGCACGCCCGCCTTCGCGAACTTTATGCTGTAAAAGAACAGATGATGTTGAACTGACTACCCTGAGAATTGCACATTTTTCGGGATAAGTAGTTATATTATTATAACGACAGCATGTCGATCAAAATGACTTCCAAATTTCAGTGCGTCCCCGTTTACGATTACAAAGCTTCACAGTATTCACTTAGCGCAATAAAATTTAATTTTTATAGATATAATAGATATGTAGCTATGAGAATAAACAGTATTATTCGATTTGGGTAACATTTGTTTTTTGCCAGCCACTATGAAAGTAAGAAGACATCAAAACTCACGTTTTGCCGCACGGGCCGCAAGTCTCGCGCTTGTAGAAGTTCTTCACGACGAAGTTGTGCTGTCTCTGTCGCACGCGCGGAGAGCCCATAGCGGACAGCGCCGACGGCGTGCGCTGCACGGACGGCGTGCGTTGCGGCGTGCGCTGTATGTACGCGTCTGTGGCGCTGTCGGATTCTGAAAAAAAAAAAATGAACATCTTATTCTTTTTCTGAATTGGTGTCTTTATTCTTGGTAACTGTCTTAAAGTAGGTACCTATAAATGACGTAGTATAACGTAGTGCGTAAAAATCTATGTGTGTGCATTAGTTATTTAGTTACCTATTATACTAATTTGAAGTTACTTACGAGTTTTCATACAAACTTGAAAGAGTTATCAGCTAACTTCATCATGTCGCTTTTTGGCTGTCAGTGTAGGCGCGACAAAAGATAAAGGTCATGGTCTAAAATCCATACAAACATACACATACATACAAAAAATCCACTAATACATGGTTGCCAATGAGTTCGCTTAAAACAATATTAATCTTTCTGGTAACAGCCTCCGTGGTCCAGTGGTTTAGAGCTTGGCTCTCGACTCCGAGGTCGTAGGTTCGATTCCCGCATTGGAATAGCACAAAATGTTGTTTTCAAGTTTGGTTAGGACAATGCAGGCTGATCACCTGATTGTCTGAGAAGAAAGATGATCCATGGGTCGGATGGGCACATAAAAAGTCGGACCTGCGCCTGATCCCTCGGCAGTCGTGTCGGTCTGTCCGTCCCACTGGGACGAGAGACAGTACACAAGAGCACTATCTCTTCCTTTACGAGAGTAAAGGAAGAGATAGTGCTCTTGTGTACTGCGCACACACTTGGGCACTATAAAATAACTCCTGCGTAGCTGGCCTGGCTTCAATGAAACCGGCCAGCGTCACCGAAATCGGTGTGGGGAGCTATTTTTAATCTTTCCGGTATCGTCGTTTTTCAAACATAGTCTCTCGCCAGTAATTTCCATACAAAAACGGACTTTACTCTTGCTCATAACTCCCATACCCCGGCGTTTTTGGGGATTGCACTTTTGGTGACATCAAATATGATTTAAAGTGAACACATTGTCAACCATATCATTGCTATCCACTTTCAATCAACTTTGGACAATTCCTTTCGGAATTCTGATTATAAGTTGAAATATGTAATTTTATAGTACCATTGTCATAGTTATAGTTTGTTCATATTAAGTTGATATTATTATGATATCCAACTGACATGTCACTGTATTGTGATAGCATGTTGTTATAATGCAAATAAAAGATGTGAAAACACTACCTACTGGAATAGTGGAAGCCTCAAAGGGAGATCTCCGACTGAGTGAGGTGCCATGCTCAGTCAGGCCGAAGCCCACTATTGTATAATGTACAATATACACGATATTGTATAATGTATAAATAGCGCCGAACTGTGAAAACTTCGATAGCGCGATTCAGTATTGTGGCGCTAATTGGTGCGCTACATGCTTATAAATTAGATTAACCGATAGTACAATAAAATATACCTGTAGCTGGCGGCGCAGTCGGCTCCATATCTTGTTTAGGCACTGAGCGTGCGGACAGGCGAGTAGCAGACTTTCTGGCCGGGGGACCCTCATCGCTGCTCTCAGATATTGGTTGCTGAAACAGAAGAATTTTCATTATATATGGAACAAAAGGAGCTACTAGACCTTACAATGTCAACTACTAGTTACTTATTCTTATTTTTTCTTCCATATTAAAAAGTAACGCTTTAGGTGTGGTGTACCCACTAGCGCCACAATCCTGAATAGCGCTATCGAATATTCAGTTTGGTGCTATATAAATATCATCTTCAGCCTGACCGAGACACCACCCGCTCGGTCGAAGATCTCCCTTTGGGGCTGCCTCATATTCTCACATAGATAATATGCTATTTTCATAGACACGCTAAAGTAATTCAAAACGAAAATTTTAATGTACAAAACGAGCATATTATAAACCTAATTTAAAGCAGTCAGAGCCCTGGGAAAAAGCTAATATTAAATAATGATATAGGTTGCACTACAATATGAAGTAAAACTAATTAATTTAAACTTTAAATATTGCATGTTAGAATATCAAAATAAGCATTATTTTATTTTACTCACGAAGTTTTGTGGTGGTTTCAAGTCATGTGTGGTCGGGGCGCGCTCCAGTGTCAATGTGGTTGTGGCTGTGGCCAGTACTTTACCGCCATGCAACTCGACAGTCTGCAAACATAATTAAGAATTAGACCTATTCAAAAATAAGATGATCTATCAGAAAAATATTTTGAGAACCTATGGCGCGATGATAGTTTCGGAACCCTCTTTAGACATGTCTTGACATACTCTTGGTTAGGTTATTTCGTACCTGGTTTGCATTGGACCAGATTGATGTGGTGTGAAAGCTTTAGGATGTTTAAGTTTCATAAAAAAAAATATTACCCAAAAACTGAAGAAATGGCGTTAATGGGCATTAAAGGCTATATCTGTATGTGGCTTAACATGTTGAAACGTACGAAATGGCTCTATCTGGCACATCAGATCATTGCAAAACATGCCTAAGGCTGCTGCCTCTTGCAGTGAGCGGCACGGCGGCGGCGCGGTGACAGCAGTGGCGATGCGTTCAGGCGGGCGCCATAGTCACCGTCACATCACTGCTAGACAGGAATGCATTTCTGAGTTCTGACCACTGCTGTCCCTGCTTGCCGCCGCGCCGCTCACCCAAGAAATTTTAAGCAAAGGCCTAACTCTTCTAACCTTATACAAATTACCTTTTTTTTCTTATCAGTCCTTAACTTATGAGTAGATTTATTATATAAATAAATCATTAGAAATTTTTATTACCTTAGTAGCAGAGGAGGACGATGATCTCCGCTTCTTATTGGGAGGGTTCTCTCTAGCTGTCCAGCCTCCGCGCTGCACCCATGAGCGGCGGGTCGATGCCAGCGATAAATCCAGGTCATCTTCCGACCTCGAGTATGACATCTCCGATAGCAGAGTACCTGATTGTGTATGATAATTTAACTGCTGTTTAATATCATGAATAAATTGATGGACCTCATAATTCATATAAAAAATATAAATTTTAGCAATATACTTACTTATATACTTACTAGCAATATACTTGTCAAAGTCAGATGCATTTTATTTATAGTTTACCCATAAATAATAATCATAAATAATTAATCAACCAGAACACACAAGAATTCAAATTTAAAATACTTTTATTACAATATCTATCTACATTTTTTATTTCTATAAACAAAATTGAAATATTACCAACATGACACTAGAAAATTTTAAACACTATCAACAAAATCATAGGTTTCCCCAAATCATTTACCTGTAGAATTAAGCTCTGGGACGCCACACAGCTTAGCGTTATGGTCCTGCTGAGCTGTGCCATTGAGGAAGGCAAGTTTCTGCAGTGTTTCATCATTCAGCTTGGCCCGGTTATCATTGAAGAGTAGGTCTCGGGCCATATCAAGTAATTTACTCTGAAAATTATATTTGTGTAATAGCACTTACATACTTATATCAAGAATATCTAAGAAACCCCACAAACACTCAAAAATGTATTGTGACTTACGACTGCTTAAAACGCGAGTAAGCACCCCTAGGCTTGCAGTCTATCTGACTGAAAACATGCCGAAGTGTTCAGTAAAAAAGTTAAACAACAAAAATTTTAAATAATACACTTCAAATTCCAATTACCATATAAGTAGAACAATTTGTCTTAAAACATGATTAAAATGTTGTTTAACATAAGATTAAAATCCAATGGTTGTCTTGCTAAAGATGTAATAGTATCTCTTCTTCCCTTGAAGTATTATCCCTTCATATGTATAAGTGAATCAGAGATACATACTATGAATAATACAAATCAGTAAATATTTCACCTTATATTGTAAGAATTAAAATCTATAATTGCAACACAAATAGTGTTGGTTTTACATTGGTGAATTCTTTTAAAACCTAAGAATAGGGATGTTGCCTAATGTGGATAATCACATTTTTATAAATTAATTTTTAAAATTGTTAATTAAAGATACATAAATCTAAAAGAAATAGGTATTTACATTGATGCGATTAAAAATTATAAGCAAATAAAAAATATTGCCAAACTCTTTCTCGCAAAACGATTTGTTACATCATGAGTTGCAACCGCCATACATTTTGTAATGACAAAAATGTATGGCGGGTGCAAGTCGTGACATTATAGGCTGATATATTGCTCCCTTTCATATTGTACATTTAAATTGTTTGTATCTTAGTTATTTTTTAAATATATGAAAATGAGTTGTGGATTGTTAATGAACATGTTGTCTAACATCGAATAGACGAAAAAACACACTCGGGGACTGCCACGGTAAAGCTATTGCATAGTAAGTCTAGTCGCACGCACACAAACACCGTGCCAAAGTCTGCCGAACTGAAATGAAGCTAGACGATGCACGGCTTTCAACGGCGCACCGCTGTGCCGGTCGGAGTGGGGGGTGTTAGGTTTATTTTCGTTACAGAATTTCTTGATTCGGTCGCCGCGCTCAAAGCTCACGATAAAAGCTATGCAATAGCTTAAAAATAACACACAACTTTTCCACTTTATTAAGGTTTTTACAATAATTTTATATAAATAACACAACCAGTTTCAATTAACTTATTTAACATTTAGTGATACTCAATATTGATTAGGCACATTCCATAGAATGCATAAAAATCATTAGTCCACAAGAAAATGATAATATGGTAAGTTACATATTGTGTTACAAGCTCTAAAGTAATCTAAGCTATATTAAATAGAAAACTGGCCCACATGTTTATGAAAAACAAAGCACAAAGAAGTAGGCACCTATTTAAATGATTAATATGAATAGCAGATTTGTATCAAAATAAGGATTTTACCAGTTCATTATATTTCTTCATCACTATATTTCTTTCTCTCTTCTCCCCATCCAGCAGTTTCCGGACATGGGCAAATTTCGCTTCCCATTTTGTTAGGGTTTTTAGGGCTTCATCCAGCTCAGATTGAAGCCTCGACGCCTCAGCCTCAGCTGCAGCCCACTGTGTTCTCACCCATTCCATCTGTTTAAGAAATGCCAGGAAACCTACAAAAAGTAGGGACATATAGCAGATTTAGAATAAATAACATGTAACTAAAAACTATTTATTACCCTTTCATACTACTCTCAAAAAAATAATATAAAATTGCATTATGTATTAGCATTATATTTTAATAAATTACTTCACAATAACATTTTATCAGAGTATAACAAGAAAAAGATATGTGCATTTTTACTGTGGCCTTGGGTTTTGAAAGTGGACAGGTTTTGGGAATTTCCTTAGTATTAACTTCAATCTGAGAATTAAGCTAATAGGTATAGTGAAATAATCACACTGAATAAAATTGGCCAAAGGGCAAATATTGTACTTAAATAACAATCGAAATGGCGGTAGATTTTAGATGAAAGTTAGGTATATAAATTTTGATATTTTTCCACATAATTTTGTTATAAATATCTATTTTATTTACATTCTTCTGCGGCACCATCGTTTAGCACTTTATTCAAGCGATTTATATCATCAAATTGGGCCACCAACGAGAGGGCTATGCTTGGGCTGGTATCCGAGTTTTCTGAACTCATGTTTGATTTGTAAGGCAAGACGTATATACAGAATAAATATTCTAATGCTTCTCCTAATTATATTTATCACATTTCACACATAACACTGAAAATTCACTAATAAAACAGTCTCTTCTGAGTGGCATTCAAATTCCAACGACCCTCAAAAACGGTTTGCGATTGCGATTTGCGATTGTAACCATAGATTGTAAACTGAAATCAGATCCATAGACAATAATATATTATTGTAAAAAAAAAAACGCTGTATACAATACAGCATTGTTTTTTTTTAAATAATTTTCGCTTATAATCATTTGTCAACTTAAAAGGCGGGATAGAATTTTCTTTAAAATTTTCACTACCATATGTCTAAATCATAAAGTCTAAAGTCTATTCAAAGTCCAATTAAATGGTCAGTGCAGTCAATAAGTCAAGTCAGTCGATTCAGTAAAATTGTAAACGCTTAACTGAAAGTTCTCAGGGAGTTTCTTGGAAATCCACAAAATAGCACGCTTTATGTAGTTGTACTACTTGCCCACACTTGTGCATATCTAATGGTTAATATTCTACCACTATTACACATTAAGAACCGAATTATTACAAATTTTAAAAGGTTATACAATAACAACAACGTCGCACTTTGACATTCTCGGCAAAACTCTAGAACAGTGATGGCCAACCTATGGCACGTGCGTGTGTGTCTAGTGTGATCTAGGTATTTTATGACAAACCTAACATACATAATATGTTATTTGTCATCTATTTTGGAAATTTAATTACATAAAAGAATGACACAAATTTAACTTTAATTTTAGGCTTTAAAGTTTGAATAGATTTAACCTGATAAATACGAAAAAAGTTTTGCTCCCTCGCTTGCGTTTAACCATGAACCAATAAAATCATTCCTCCATAGTGTAACATAAAGAACATATTATATTATTTATAACCGTTGTCCTGTTTTAGCCGGTTGATTTTATGGTATTTTTACGTATGGTATGAATTACGTAACTACGTACTTACCTATGAAACTATGTTATATAAATTTGCCTTTTGTTGTGTGTATTAGCACCATGTAATCTATTTAAATTTTATGCTATTAATAAATTATAAAAACTAATAAGGACCTTAAAAAGAGCATTTCAAATAAATTGTGTACTTTAAAATACCGCCGATGTTTTAATTTCATATTTAAAACAATTTATATAATTTTCAAAAAAAGGCCATTATGTGTATTATCAAAACGAAATATTGTCACTTTACTTCAAAATTATAAACCATGCCAAACAATAACTTATCCTAAAATATGTTAAACATTTTCACATTTAAAAATAACTAATAAATTTAGATTTTTATAGTAAGTAAGTTTTGATATTATTTGATTCTTTTCGATGTTCGGACCTATGAGATTCCACGATTGAATTATTGTTTTGTAAGCTCACAGGCCACAATATTTATTAGGAATGAAAAGAACGAATAAATCAAGAGACAAGAATATTTGCGACCGACGTGGCTCACAGAGGTACCTTTCTATGAAGCACAGGTTATTAATTACCTAGTAAAATGAAGTCTACATAGGATAACCGCCCCTTTTTTTGGAAGTCGATTAAAAATGTTGAAGCCGGGAGCACAATAGGTCCCTGCTTCGTTTGCCAGTTCTCATTTTATGGCTTATGTCAAAATGCACTACGTTACACGATTTGATTGCTCTAAAGGGCGATTCATTCGTTCTCTGAAGAACAAAATGGCGGACTATTTAGTTGGACATGCCTGTAGGCTTGCGCAATCTTTTTTGACATTTTGACTTTTGAAATTATGTCTTCAAAAAGTTGTAATGTCAAAATGATGACCATGACCAACCAAAGTTAAAGTTCATAATAGCCCCGCTGCTTTGTTCTATAAAGAACTAAACTGACTTACGTAATTCTGTTGACCCAACGGCCACTTGCTACTAGCAATTAATAGAAAAAAAGTAAGAAAAACTGTAAAAAAACATATTGTTTTGTTATTTTGTAGACCAGGGATCCCCAAATTATTTTGGACAAGTGACCCCTTTTCCAAAATGAACTGTTATCTCAAACCCCCATGGCCAAATTACATACTTTTAAGGTCAACTTATTCATAATGGTCCGCTACCTTAAAACAGCTGCTACAGAGTGTTATTTTTCATTCTGACTTTGGTCAATACAAGAAGAGAGAGTAATTAGCAATGCTTTAAGTTAGCAGACTATTATGAATAAGGGGGTCTATCTTTAGTTTTTTCCTATTGATACAAAATACCTAGGTACTAAGGTACCAACTGGAAAACTTTGCACTTGGTTAAGTGAGTAAAGTTGACTTCATTTTCTCATCAAAATTTAACAAAATAAAAAGACATACAATTCAGTAAATATCAAGTTTAATTTATAATGATTATTACAAATTAAGTACTTAAAGGATCTTAAGTAGGTAGGAAATTATATTTAAAAAAGTATTAATTCGCAAAGAGAAAATAAAATATTCAGTGTGATGGATGAACCTGGTGACTATCTACCAATCTAGCTACATCCGGTTCAATATTGGTGAGTTGCAGCCTTAAATCTCCACGTTCGTTGATTTTCAAACGGTTTCTTTGTTTCGTCAAAATGTTCGTTACCACACTGAAGCTTTTTTCAACTAGGTATGATGATGGAAAAGCGATAAGATATTTTTCAGCAATGTTCCACAATGTAGGATACTGTGTTTCAATGTTGCGTTGCAACCAGAACTTCTGATAGCCTTGGTTGAACTTCTGCTTAAGCTCTTCGTCTGTGCTGATGGTAATCAACTCTTCTTGCATTATCACATTGGCTTCTTCTATGGCTGTGGTACTGTACGGATTTATTATCCATTAAGGAATTTGTAAATTTAAAAGATCCTCAAACCTCTCCGTAAAATCCTTGTGTAATGCGTCCAAGTAAGTGACATATAATAAAATGTCATCAACTTGAAGCATTTCTGGTAATTTTGACAAATGCGGAAATTGCGAATATTCTTTTCTGCCAATTTTTTTTTTTATAAAGGATTAGTTTACCCACGAAGGCCGATATTATTGATTTTGTTTTAATCAAGTTAAGATCGTCACCCTGCAGCTGCAAATTAACTTTGTTGAACATTCCAAAGATATCAGTCAAGTAATAAATATCTGTTTTCCAATTATTCAGATTTTCTTTCAAATTCGGATCTTTTTCTTGTAAAAACTCCAAAACAGATTAAAAAATGGCTGAAAATCTTTCTAAGCAAGATCCTCTTGATAACCAGCGAACTTCAGTGTGCAGAAGTAATCGAGTAAAGACTTCGACGTTTTCCTCACATAGCTGAGCAAATAACTGCGAGTTCAAAGAATTGTTTCGAATCTTATTGATATCATTTATTACATATTGTAAAGACTTATGCAATCTAGGACTCAGCTTTTTTGCTACTAAATGCTGCCTGTGAATTACGCAGTGAATAACCAGTACATCAGGCAGTTGTCGCTTTAAGTGAGCTATAAAACCACGATGACGACCAACCATAGACGGTGCACCATCAGTCGCAACAGAAACAATGTTCTTCCATGGAATAGCTTTGTCAGTAAAAAAATGTTCCACGGTCTGAAAAATCGATTCTCCTCTGGTATTAGTCTCTAAATATATAGCAAAAAGCAGTTCTTGGCACATATTTTCATCTTTGATATATCGAACATATCTTAACAACACAGCTTCATTGCCGGGTAATGTAGACTCGTCCAACTGGAGAGAGAATCTGTTGGTCTGTAAGAACTTGCATAAAATGTTTTCCACATCGCGTCCCATCTCGTCTATGCATCTCTTAACGGTGTTATTGCTCAAAGATATTCTCTTTAAAACATCATGTGCGGGCTTGTGCAACACATTGTTAAGGACCTCCGCAATGGCTGGTAAGATAAGCTGCTCTCCAATTGTGTGTTGTTTCCCCGACTTCGCTATTAGTAAAGATATATTATAGGACGCTCGTAAATCATCATCGTCTTTAATAGATGATGACGCAAACATCGATCTTATGGATGACCTTTTGTCTAGTTTTTCTTTAAGTGCTTGAGAAAATGACATGGGCTTATTTTTTTTTCCAGCATGTACTCTTGATAAGTGGTCATCCATTTTTGAAGTCTTCATGGCATCGTTACTGAATACTTTTTCACATATGAGACACATCGGCATGTGTTGATTTGATGGAGATGCAATAAATCCGAACCTCAAGTAGTCCAAACTGTATTCCCTGCATTTATTTTTCGTGTCCACCATCATAGAACTCTCAGTAATCCTGCAAATAAAAAAATAAGAAACTACCTAAATAAAAAACAATAATAAACTGTTGAACTTGCACACTATCTTATTTTTATCACACCCAGGTAACGGATGTTTGTTAGATATTACTGACTTACTCATTGCTAAACTTGGATACCTATAGCAATAGCTCCCCACACTGATTTCAGTGACGGTGGCCGGTTTAATTAAAACCAGGCCAGCTACGCAGGAGTTATTTTATAGTGCCCAAGTGTGTGCGCAGTACACAAGAGCACTCTCTCTTCCTTTACTCTCGTAACCCAGTGGGACGAATAACCGACACGACTGGTGAGATATCAGGCGCAGGTCCGACTTTTTACATGCCCATCCGACGCATGGATCATCTTTCTTGTCAGACAATCAGGTGATCAGCCTGCATTGTCCTAACCAAACTTGGAAACAAGATTTTTTGTTGTTCCAATGTGGGAATCGAGAACCCACGACCTCCCGAGTCGAGAGCCAAGCTCTAAACCACTAGACCACGGAGGCTGGTACCTATACTACCTATATTAGGTAAGTAACTATAGTAGGTAATTAGGTATAGAAAATTTGTATTAGGTAAGTAGGTAACTATCAGCATAAGAACGAAAACCAAAGCAAACTGAACACTTCAAAGTTTAGGTACCTACCTACTTAACAACTTAAGTGTAAGTAATTTTTACAAATACTTTTATACCTACCTATTTAAAATATGTTGTGTTTACCATAGGGCAAAAAAAAAATACAATCAAATACTAAAACAAATTAAACTAGTAAATTTTTACAATTGAAACAACTGATGCAACTGCAAACTATTGCAACAATACAAAACAATCTACAGATAGCTCAACTGATCACTATCACAGTGGGGCAATGCTGATGCGCTGTGCCGGATAAAAACTTTGGTACTTACACTGTAAAATTTTCATAGACTGCATATATTGTATGGTTACGCTATTAACTCGCGTAGGGAGATCAGCATTTTGTAAATTCTTTTTCAGTCACCTTACTTCAATTAATTTAGCTATTTAATAACTTTGTAATCTCTTGAAATAAATGAGTACTTATATGAGTTATTATCGTTCAAGCTCCAACGAATTTCAAAACGCAAATGAACTTTCAACCTAAGTGCAAGCTCATTAAATAGTAAAATATCAGGAACACATTTGGACTTGTTGATCGTTCGTGTAAAATTGCGTAAGCGTCAAATAGAGAGCAAGTCAAAACGCGCCTGAAAGACGTACGCTCGAACTCATTATGAGCACAAATTGCACAAACTTGTCCACACTGACGTGTCGAGTTTTTCATCTTGTACGAACTTGAGACTTTACATTACTACAACGATGCTAATTCCTACAAAAATATTAATTATTCTTAGTACACGTAACACAACATAAACAATACAGTACCTACATATCTTCAATGTTTTAAATAAGAACTTGTGTTAATTTAATAGGGGTCGATTTTTAGACCTCGTCGACCCAAAAAATCAGTTTTCGTTTATGTCGACCCCTAGTAAACCGATATCGACCACTTTGGGAATCCCTGTTGTAGACATTCTTACTCTTTCAAGTTGACATTTTTATAATGAAACATATGTATTTTGGTTAGTTAATCGTATTAAAAGTGTATGCGTGACTTACGAGGTGTTGATTCTATCACACGTTGGGAGTTACGTAGTGTTGTGGAGTACCTAACTAGGGCATCGAAAACCGGACATATTTTAAAACCCATTTGTTTTCGGCCTCAGTTTGACTCCAAAGCTGGATAACCCGAGTTTTTCAGATATTTAGGATCTTTGGTTAATATATAAGAACTGTTTGAATAAAGTCTAAAATTTTAGAATAGGGTAAAAAATAAAACAGGGAATTTATGATCACAGCTATAATTTTTATCCTTTTAGCAATCGGTCTTATAATAGTCAAATCAATTCGTTTTTAATAATAATCAATCGCAAGATATATTCTTAGATAATCCCACGCATTAGAACCATAGTAGTATATTTAGTACCATAGACCACATACATATGCTGCGCCAGCTTATAAAGAAAACCGAGGAGTACAATCAACCACTAGCTTGGCGTTCGTTTACAATGGCCTGGCCCGTCACAGCCTCTTCAGAGATGCCGCATCGACTACCGTTACATCAAAGTGTTGATACGACAAAGCCACTATGTCAGTCCAACTTCCGAGTACACTAGCATAGAAAAAAAGCGATTCCATTGCACCGAGGGGTGGTGTGAGACAAGGAGACGTCATCACTCTGAAACTGTTTTCGGTTCCGTTGGAGGATGCCTTTAAACTCCTTGACTGGCGAAGACTTGACATCAATATAAATAGCGACTCACCCTCAATTTACCGATGAGATCGTGAGATGAGACAAACTCTGAAAGACCTTAACACCATGTTTATGACCTTTTTAGGGTTTCGCTACTTCTAAGTTCAAAGTTACAGTCCGGTTAGGTAGGTTTTCTTAATTTAATCGTAACTAAAAAAAACTCGAAAAAAGCCCAAAACCCGGTTCTTAATATTCTGAGAACCGGTTCTTGATATAGCTCCAAAACCGGATTTTTCTATTTCGGGTAAAACTGGTTTCGATTCCCTAATTAGTATGGATCTCAGTAAATAATAAGTTTGATTATGTACTAAAAAAAGTGTAATTAAACGTAAAGTATTTACTGTTAAGGATAAATATTGACGAGGAAAGAAAATGAAGGAAGAAGAGTGCTATTTAATAAATAAACAAACGATTAAAATTTTTGTATTTTTCAATTTTGCGTAAAAAAAGACGTAAGTCAGCCCGAACGGATTTAAAATAGGAAAACACAACGTATGTCACAAAAATTGTTTAAATTACCAATTTTTATAAAAAACTAATGATTTTTTAAAATTAAATCTATTATGAGGTGTATACAAAATACAACACAGTACTGTAATAGTATACGTTCAAATTATTCGCTTTTTTCACTCGCCTCAAAGTGACTATCTTTGATATACGTAGTGTTAGAACTTAAGCGACGATATTATTACAAGTGGCCAACCTCTAATGTATATACTAAAATACAAGAACAAAAAAAAAAACAAAATGGTTTTTTACAAAACAAAATTGCAGCATTTATAGGTTTTTCTTGTTTAATATAAGTAAGAAAGTCGAGAAAAGGAATCACCATGAGCTTAAGATGCACTTTTGGCTGCAGCCACCCCACCCAAACGGAAAAAGTTAGTAAATTTATTAAATGTTGAAAATGTATTGAACATAACCTAAAAATAGTAAGTCGACGAAAAATGGTTAGATTTTATTTTGTTTAAGTATATTATGTCAAATTAAAGTAGTAAAAAACACAACAGTAACAAAGCATTGCTCGTTTACTATTTTAATACAATCCAAAAAATATGACATGAGGTGTAAAGATAAGCCTTAGGTTGGAAGTTTTTCATCATTTGCAATCGGTAATTAAAATACAATATAGATTTTATCTTTACAGTTCAGTCTATTTCCTATCCTCTTTTAATATTTATATATAAAAGATCCTATTATAATATTTATATTTTCTTTTAGGGTCAGGTTGTACATCGTTTCCCTAATCGACTTTTTAGTGGTGGCTTGTAAAGTGGGGATGTTTTGCCATTTACCCCATTATGTGGGGTATTGTCGAATAGGCTTAGATATGAATTAAAGGCGAGGTTTATTAGATGTGACGATTTTTATTAAAGATTCATTTTTTATCCCACTAGCATAAGAGGTACTAGTTTGTAACTTTAATGCTTATATATCATGCTTAAAACTCTTGAGGAGGAGGCTAAAATAGGCCATAACATTTGAAGAATTTAAAAGCATATTCTATGTTCACAGTTATGAAACAATATTTATGAGAGTCCATATGTGCTTTAAATTTCTATCTACTTATGTACAATCCAGAATGAAATTATTCTGTTGTGATTAGATTTTTTTTTAAAATAATTAATTTTTTCAGACTGTATTGGAGAAACACCTCTATTTTACATTCACCTAGACCAGTGTGTATTGTATAATCTGAGGACTGAGGAATTGCTTCGACATGTATTGTATGCCCTTAGGCTGGGGCTATATGATCCGGAATATGGAAGACCAGTACAATTTAGGGTTTTGGAAATAGAACTCTGGACCAATACAACAAGAGTTAAAAGGTAGTCTAATTGTAATTTCCATACAACCTCCGTATCGACTAAAGGTTTTGATTACTGATACCTGATACTGCAATATATACTTATATATAGATGGTGCATTTGAGATTATATTTTGTTCCAGGTATTCATATTTTTCCTATCAATCCTTGTGACGTTACAACAAGCGTTGAGCTAGGGATACATCGACTCGGTGATCACGACCATCAAGAAGCGTTTCAAGATTCCCTCCAGCCTGTTGGGGCTCATAGCCAGCAGCTACGAGTTAGGCAACAGCATCTTCGTTTTTTACCTCGGCAGTTGGAGGCATATTCCCGTATGGATCGCAGTCGGTAAGTAAAAAAGAATGCTTTTAAAACAAACATTCCTTTTATTGATTTTTACAATAATTTGTAGGGTTCCGTACCCAAATGTTAAAAACGGAACCCTATTACTACTACTTTGCTTTCTGTCCGTCTGTCACCAGGCTGTATCTCCTTAACCGCGATAGCTATTAACCGATTTGAATGCGGTTTTCACTAATGGTTTCAACTTAACCGACTTCCAGAAAAGGAATATATATATATATATATATATATATATATATATATATATATATATATATATATTTTATGTTAAACGATTACTCCATCGCCTGTGGACCGATTTGCTGTAAAGGGTATAATCCCCAATTGGGTCCATGAGGAATCGTGGGAACTCCTCGAAATTTATATGGACACTTTTGTGATTTTGACTTAAAAAAATAGTCCAGACATATACTACGGAAAAGTAAGATTTTCCACCAAGATATCCCCTGGATCCAAAGGTACTGAACAGAACTTCTGACTTCGTATAGATACATGTTTATGGATTTCGGCGTTGTTTAAAGAACTGCAAACATATGCCACTATGTCAATTAGAGTAATCATCATCATCATCACATTATGATGATATAAAAGGTACAAGGTGAACATGAGTTATATATTAAATATTGTTTGGCTGGTACCGACTTCAAAATAATAAGATTGAGTAGAGAAATAGTTAAAATTTTAGACAAACTTAAAAGGGGAACTAGAAAATAAGTTTTATATCATACTTTTTTGTGCATTTTTACTTTGGAAGTCGGTTTAATTTTTGTTTAAAAATATTTTTGTTATTGGCTTTTCAAAAAGTACATTACAAGCTGGGGAGTATTGTCATTGCAATGATTAATCGTTTACGAAATACAGTCATAAATGTGAGATTGCTGGTAACATTAAAAACGGTCTTTATTTTATAAAATAATACTAACATAACTACTGGGTTTATGTATTTATATTATGATTGTTATAAGAATGAATATAAATGGATAAAATTTGGTATAGTCATAAAAATGTGATGGCCAAATTGGCTATGGCCATTTACCTTAAAATGTATAAACATAATTCCGCGCTATGTATGAAGATGAGCTATATATTCATATAGTCAATTCAATAAGCTCAGGAACTGTTCATTTCGTCACAATCCTAAAAATAAAATCGTATTAACCTCTTACACCATAACACATTTCTAGATTTTGCTATAAACTTTTGTTCAGGCGTTTACGAACAAACATCACTGAGCCACTTCCATTTGCTTTTTATTGTTTAGTAACTTATCCTGTATAACACTAGATACCTAATAAATACCGATATTTTATTACCACTTCTTTAAATTTATTTATTCACACTTGGTACAGAAAAATAAATCGAATTCTTCAAATTCAAAAGCTGTTTCGTCAATACTATAGTGAAAAGGAAAAATTTACAGAGTAATTATAAAGTATTCTTTTTCATTATTGTGCTATTTTGTGTTGTTGTGTTTAACATACAAAAATATTTTATCACATTTATTACTTTTTAACATATAAATGTTCTACTGCAAAAATTCTGTCAAAATTGAGTTTTTGAAATTATAAAATTTACATACTCTTTATAACATATTGTGTTAACAAAATTTGTGCAGTTGGACTTATCTGACTGTCTTGACTGACAGCGCAAGAAACTTATCTGACTTTTAACTTTGGTGTAATTTAACTTTCTGATTATAATCAGAGAATAATAAATATATAATCAGAGTAAAAAATAATTAATAATTATTATTTTCAGCATCGAGCAGATAATTGTGGGCGCTTCATATAGATTCATCGTGGTGCAACCTTTCTTCGTGGAATCGAAAGTCTACACCTGCTGTGCTAATCCTAACGGTATTGTTTAATTATTTATTATTGCAATTTATATTAGTGTAATTTAATATTAGTACTTATTAGTTGTAATTGGCCTTTTAAAGTTACCTAGTAAAGATTAGCTGTTGCCTGCAATTCGTTTGGGTAAAACAATCGGAGCTCTAATTTTTAAAATTATTATCAAAATAAATAATAATCTTTTAAATACATAATCTTTTCCTAACGTTTAATTTTTAATTTTTCAGTGTTAAAGAAGAAATATCCCTTTTTACTTGTGAGTTGTGACTGAACAGTCATCATAATATTGAAAATAAAATAAAAAGGTAAGCAGCATATTTAATTTTTATCAAGTGCAGTAACTATCACCTAGGACGGGGCTTCCCAAACTGTGCGTCGCGACGCCCTGGGATGTTGCAGGCTAATCCAGGGGCGTCGTGAGGAGATTTAGAGATAAGAGTCACAGTAGCATCTCTAAACTAAAACCTTGACTTAGAAGCTATGCTCTCATAATACTACCTTTTCTCATTACAGAAATATAAAAAAAAAAAATTTTTGCTTCAAATTTCTAAAAAAATAAATTTTAATATAACAATCGATTAAAAGCAAATGACCATTAACTTGTACCAATGGATATATCTCATGCCATATTATAAGCCCACGAAGTTAACGGGACTGCTCTGTATACACCTGTATACTAAATGGCAATGGCTACTAAAACTACTTAATAGGTAATACCTATATTAGTTAAGGCTGGGTTTAAACAGTTAAAATAAGTTTGAGAAGCCCTGAACAAGGGTCAAAATTTAGGTATCATTTTTCTTTTTAGCACCATGCAATTTTTTAAATCATATTATCATAAAACCATAAAGTTAATTAATAGTTCGTACACTAAACCACTGCTTTTTATTTTTCAGTATTATGAATTCAACATGTCAATCAATCTATGAAATTCCGAGTACTAAAACAAGCTTCAACAAAGCCAAAGTAAGAATTATATCCCGAACATGGGACAAAAATAAGCATTGCTTTGGAGAATCGACGAAGACGAAGAAGAGATATCGCGTTGTGCAAGATGCACTGCAATCAGGCTGGAGATGGCGCGGGAACGAGGGGGATCATTGGGGGAGGGAGGCCTTGGTCCAATAATAGAAAGCATTAAAATACAGAGTTACAAGTTAAGTTGATGTTGATCCTTTAAAAGGTTGGATTTCCCATCATTTCCAATGATGAAACCTATATTTAAAAATTAATATTTTTCGAGATTTTTTACTTTTAAGTTTTTCCTTTTCATAAAAATTAATAACTTTTTCTCTCTTCTCTATTTTTTAAATAGTTTTTATCTAGCTAATGAGCTTTATTATTATTTTTAATGCTAGTAATGCCGCTATTCTGAAAATATCTTTCAATTTGTAGAAAATACAAAAAAATGTTGGGAACTTTATCCCTTTGACTTAACCTGTTCCTGTGTGGTACGAGCTACGTTATAAGGAATATATTGTACCCTTATTTGTTATTTATTTACGATAAGTTTTATATGATAGATAAAAATCTAATTATCATTGCATATGTATATTAATATTATCCGCACGTAATTTAAATACGCAGCCTATTTGCAATGTGTTAATTTGATTTTTATCTTTGATATAAAACTTATCGCAAATAATGATCGCATCTGTTATCAGATGAGGATATTAATAATAATAATTTTCTATATTTTAAATAATAATATAATATTATAATATTCTATATATCTGATCTTAGACCAATATTGATATTATGTATTCTATAAGATGTCTGAAGATTTATATAAAATGTACTGTAATATCTGATAGCGCGGGCGCTTTATATCCAAGTTGAAAATACATACTATCTTCAGCATATGTGATAGTTCATACAAATTGTACAGCAAACTATATTGTATTTAAACATAAAATATTAATATATCTTTGCAATATATGATGCCTATTAAAAAAAAACTTAAAGAAACATATTAATCTCGTTTGAGAGGTCATCACCAGCTTAGCCTACAGCTACTACTTAGTAATGTTTACAATTGTTTAATATTATGTATAAACTATAAGGTATTGTTTTTGTAGCTTGAGCGGGAATATACAAAACTTGGCCATATGCACTAAATAAAAATAAAAATATAATCACTAATAACAGATCTTCTCACGAAGAAGAGAAACACGCTCAGGTTTTTTTATATTCCTGGTTAGGCCCTAAATTTATTTTATTGATTTGTATTTTAGATAGAGAATCAAGACGGAGATCCTTCTCCTTTTGTCAAACTCATGTTCTTTATAATGAATAATTTTTCATTTCCCATGGGGTTCTAAAATGCATGCAAAGATAATAGCTATCTTAAATTATTAATTATAATGGTGGTGAGCTGATGCGGTGCCCGAATATTTATACATATTTCGATTCAGATTATATTATTGTAAACATTTAATATTTTCATAATATCGTCCTAATTTTACATTTAAAGTTAATATAAATAATAATTTTACAGTGTTTATGTATATTACAGACATGCACAATATTGTTCAATTAAAAAAAACACAATTATCATCCAAAAATACAACCTCAACAATTTATAAAACTAGTACTTTATTTTAGAATTGTATTTACTTACATGTTATAAGATTTTTTGAATTTTTTACAATAGTAAGTGATATCAAGATGTCAGGATAATACTTAAATGTTATAATGGTAGTTAAAATAGCACTACGGAAAGATTGTTATTTTAAATTAAATGACATAAAAATATCAGCTTAAATATAACAATAATCATAATGTCAATTGTCAATAATATGTTAATAAAATAAAAGTATTTAGGATTGAATAATATTAGGTGTATAAAATGTCAGCTTAAAAATAACATTAATACTCGAAACTTATGGGAAATCAAAAGAAACAATTTGTATGATAATTATTGGTAATAATTTTATATTAAATTATATCTGGCAGGATTTATTTAATAATAAATATACGTTAACTCCTAAAATAAATGCCTGATCACATTATATTTCTTGTTTTATAGTAGTAAAATATTAACATAACATTTTTCGTTACTCAGTATATTTTTGTAGAGTATCTTACATGAATGTGACATTTGTTGCATGATTTTAGTATGTATATGAAATAAGGAATGTTCAAGATTTAGCCAATCACATGCCAGCTTTTCGTAGTTTTCCTGCAATAAAAAATGAAGCTCGCTGAGAGCAGGTTTTTATTTTTCTGGTTAGGCCGTAAAATTATTGTATTGATTTGTATTTTAGAGACAGAAACAAAACGGAATTCTTCTTTTTTTGTCAAACTAATGTTCTTTATACATGGTGTGATTCTTCATTTCCCATAGGGTTCTAAAATGTAGAGTTTTAATGATAATAATAGATATCTTAAATTATTAAGTATAATGGTGGTGATATTATGTGGTGCTCCAAATATTGATACATAATTCGATTTAGATTTAATGGTAAACATTGAATGTTTTCATAATATAGTCCTAATATTTATCTTAAGTTAAATATGGGAAATCAAAAGGAACATGTATTTATTAATAATTGGTGATAATTTTATATGAAATTATATCTGGCAAGATTTATTCAATATTAAATATATTATCAATTCTTTATGTAAATTTCTAGTCACATGTTACAGGAATTTGACATTGGTCGCATAGTTTTAGTATGTTTATGAATTAAGATAGTTTAAAACGTGGAGTGTATTCAAAAATTATATAAAATTTAAATATTTACTACAAAACTTAAATCTTTATTGATCGTAATGATGTTCTCATGTTTAACTTATGGTTTTTTTTATTCTCAGCAGTAAAATGCCATTTTTATTTACTGATAACACAAAAAGATTTACGGAATTATTTATTTTATTGCATATAATTTATTCAATAGTGTTAAAAATGTAAAGTTGTAAACTCAGTTCAGACCCCATTTAATCTAAACGTAAGCATAATGTTTAAATTCCACCAAATCATTGTGTATTTCTTTATTGCACGGAAAATAAGTGACATTTGAATAAGTGGCTTTATAAGTATTCGCTTATGTTTAAATTAAATTGGATCTAAACATAGTATAAGTAATATAACGTGTTTAAACAATAATAATTTTCGATTACCATAATATGTGTAAATAAAATATTTTACCTTTTTGGTTAAATTTTGTTTCGTTTTGTTTTATTGTCGGATTTTTATGTTTCAAAGGTTTTATTTTTGTGAGAATTGTGTATTTGCTAAGGAAACTTAACAAATAAACACTGTTCTTATGAAAATCAAGGTCTTTGAAACAAAATTCTGACATACAAATCCGTAGATTTCGTATTGAAATCTATACCTATAAATATATATATATACCTATATATAGGTATGTAGTGCAACTGCATCTTAACCAGGTGGCGCTAGGAGCTACATCAAACCTTCATTTTTGAACCGTCAAACAGGGGAAGTTGCTTATCTACTTCAGTAGTACTACTTTTTATCTATGGTACACAGTCTCATAATTTAAGGTTTAAGCAGGTAAAACATAAAAAAATTTGCTCGCATGCACTAACTTCTTAATAAGTATCGACGTTCGGTATTAGGCTATTGATTTTTATGTATTTCTATAAGCATACATACAGTCTTTCGATAGGATTTAAAGAGTAATTAGATTTTAAATCGTACATTAATTATTTGATAGTTTGTAATCTGTCACTGCTGAGTAGGCGGTAAAATTTTTAACTAGCCCGGGGCGCCAAAATTTAAATTCACCTCTAAATCACAAAGAAAAATGAAATAATTTTTTTTGGCACGTCTATGACCTCATTAAACATTTCTTTAGAAAAATAGCACGTTAATACTTAAAGGTTCGCCAGGTTTCACTGCTCTAGAGCGTTGTTAATGAGCGAATGAGAAACATGGAGGTTAGAGAAAAGGACAACGATCGTTACCTACTAAAGCACAAGCTTGACCCTGAAAATTTGTAGAATTTATAATTCATTTTTCAGCCAGCAGTCGCGTTGCCCGTCGCGCGTCGGTAAGTAGAATTTACGAAGTTAGCTGTTTATGAGTAGAAGTAGACGAAGTTAGTTGAATAATGTACAACAGCCCGCTTTTATTATGACATCTTAGCTATCGCAACGCCACACTTATTTTGTCCATATTTCTGGGACACTGTTTTCTACAGCGATCGTTCTCCTTTTCTCTAACCTCCATGGAAAGTACCTCACAGAACGATACTTTTTAAGAAACTGAGCATAAAGCAAACTATATATTTTGTGTTATAAAAATAATCGACATAGTGTTATTTTAATCATAGAGGGGGTTTTCTTTAAATGGAAAACCCTCTTAAGGGCCATACTGATCATCCAGCCACCGAACCCAAAGACCAGACCCAGCGGACTTGTAGGCAAACATTATAAATGACTGACACTATTAACTGCTAATAGTACTGGTGTTGGATTTGCAGGCTGGACGGTGAGTTATTCTACTTAAGCGCCATACTCTGTACTCACGGCGGTCCTTTAAGCGCTATACTCACGATCCAGCCTGCAAATACAAGGCCACGGTCTTGTAAGCAAAAATGATAAATGATTGACACTCTTGACACTAATGACGGCTCCCTGGAAACTCCCTAGGAAGTTTCAGTTATAGGTAAAGCAGCATCTACTACCACTTTAATTTTTTTGTCTACTACCACTTTGATTGACGATTTATTATGAATTTGACTAGACTTAACCAATTAGAAAAACGGTGTTGTAAGATAAATACGAAAATTATTTTCCCGCTTTGACACTGGCAATAGTTTAATACAGTACCGCCATATGAGACTTTTGGCGGGAAGTCGAAAAGAGCGGGTGTTTAAATTTTTCACTGTTTTATAAAATATTATTTTCTAGTTTATATTACTGTAACATTGTTGTAAATAGTAGTTTTTAATTGAATTAAATATAATAAAATAAAAATGAGTGAAGATAGCGACGGGGGTCCGCCCCCTGGAGATACTTCCAAAAAAAGAAAATTGGAGGAAAGTACGGTGGACTTCAGAATGTTCACAAAAACTAATTACAAAAGACAATTCCCAGAAAATTATAGTGGAGATTGTGTCGTATATGTGGAATCGATGAATAATGAAAAATTGGGAAACAAAAATCCCATTACTTTAACAAAATTATTTACAGAAAATGTAAAGGGTATTAGTAGGAGTACATCGAGTGAATGCATATAAAGTAGGTGTAACCTTTAAGAAGCCTGCGCCAGCTAATTGTTTTTGGAAAATGGACCATTTCCTTATTAGAAATAAACTAAAAGCTTTTGTACCGGCCCAGTCGGAGATTACAGGAGTTATTAAATATGTACCGAAAGATCTCTCAAATGAAGTTATATACAAAAATATTACATGTGACACAGAAGTTATTTCAATTAAAAGATTTTTTAAGAAAGTTGAAGGAAAACTTACACCGTTGGGTACAATAGCAGTTACTTTTGCTGGTGCAATTTTGCCTCAACATGCCTATATACAAATGTTTAGGTATCCTGTACATTTATACATACCACCATTACTACAATGTTTCAAATGCCTTAAATTCAACCATTCTGCAAAAGTTTGTCGTGGAGAGCAAATGTGCTCCTCATGCGCTGGACGCCATTCCTACAAAGAATGTGACGTAGAAGAAATTGTATGCATTAATTGTAGCGGTAATCACTTGGCCATCTCGAGAGACTGTCCAGTGAAGCAGAAGAAAATGCAAGAAAAGAGGAAAAAATATGAGAATTTTAACCATAGTTATGCCACTGTGGTGAGTAGTGTCCCATTGCTCACTGACCCCAAATCTTTTCCAACTATTTCACGACCAGTTAATGTACCACCTGTTAGTAATACCAAAACAACTTTTAATGTAGAACAAATCATAAACAATGATATTATATTGAATGCTTTAGTAAAGTCTCTTGTAACCCTCGGAAATGACAATAGCAATAGTCCAGTAACAAATAAAAGAATTAAAGATATATTATTAGCCAATTTAATCAATTAATGGATACATATCTTAATATAACACAGTTTAATATACAAAGCTTGCAGAATAAGAGAGCCTTATTAAAAACATTTCTTTGTGAACATAATATAGACATATGTTTGTTGAATGAGACATGGCTTAGGAGCTCAAGTTTAATTCCAGATTTTACACCATACAATTTTATACGTAAGGATTCAGTTAATTCACATAACGGTGTAGGTATATTAATTAAACAAAACTTGAAATATAACATTATAAATACAAGTTTTTATGAAACAATTCAAAATCTTTGTATATCCATAGAAACTTCGATGGGAACAATATACATTCTTTGTGTATATTGTCCACCTAATAACAGGTTTGATACAAATAAATTAAAAAAGGTATTACTTGAAACACCTAAACCATGCCTCATCATGGGAGATTTTAACGCACATCACTTATTATTTGGTTGTCACTCGAATAATAATAGAGGTAACAGTTTGTTCAAAATTATAGATGAATTTGACATGTGTATATTAAACGAGAGTGCCACCACTATTCAGGTTCCAAATAGAAATCCCTCTGCAATTGATATAGCTCTTGTTAGCCCCACATTGGCTCCACTCTGCGAATGGCGTGTCCATGATGATCCAATGGGCAGTTACCACTATCCAACTCAGGTAACCCTTAATGTGAAGCCGTCAATATATGAAGTACGTCCTGTGGAAGAAAAATATATTTATAGTAAAACAGATTGGACTAAATATAGTAAGTTATCAGAAACTTATTTTTCACAATTAAATATAGATTGTAATAATTTGAAACCACTCGAATTATATGATAATTTTATCAGTATTTTAAATAATCTAAGAACAGTAACAGTCCCCAAACAAAATCCGAAAACAGTTTCAAAACCAATGAGGAAACCAGCTCCTTGGTGGAACCGAATATGTGATGATGCAGTTTGAAAGTCCAAGGAAGCTTTAGTTAATAATTATCGAACTACACCCAGCATTAATAACTTTATTCATTATAAAAAGATAGACGCTCAAAAGAAAAGAATATTAAAAGAGGAAAGGGTCAACTCATGGCATGATTTGTGTAGTAGTTTTAATAGAATGACACCTGTTTCTAGAATATGGGGATATATTAAAAGATTGAAAAGAATAGGTAGGTACTTCTCATAATAGATTTTTAAATGATGAATGGGTACCACGTTTTCGGATAAGATATCAGATTCATCTCAGATCAATGAAAGCAATTTAAATAATATATTGAGCCATGCCATTGAAAATGATAGTAATTCCTTTATAAATATACCATTTACACTGAGCGAATTGTACATATCTCTAAAAAGTAGGAAAGATACAACACCAGGTTGGATAATATACCATACATTTTAATTAAGAAACTACACCCTTATGTTTTAGAAATACTTTTAAATATTTATAATAGGTTATGGAATAGTTTAGTTATACCAGAGTCATGGAAAACTCAATGTGTCATTCCCATCTTAAAACCAAATAAATCTGCTAATAACCCATCCTCATATAGACCTATTTCCCTATCATCATGTTTGGGTAAACTTTTCGAGAATATGCTAAAACTGCGGTTAGATTATTTTGCTGAATCACAACAAAAGTTACCAGATATTCGATTCGGATTCAGAAGAGGCAAAAGTTGTTCTGGAAGCTTTGTATCCTTTATACACGATTTAAAAAAGGCAAAACTTAGTCACTGTAATGTTATAAGTGTATTTTTAGATGTAAAAGGTGCAAAAAATTAAGGTTTTACAAGAAATGGGATTTCCGATGAAAACTTTAAAATGGATTTTTAAATTTTTAAATAATAGAACAGTTTATGTTAGATATAATAATAAATTATATGGGCCCAAACAGGCCAATAAAGGCACAATGCAAGGTGCTACACTCTCGCCGTCATTGTACAACTTTTATACATCTCAAATCCATAATTTTGTAAATATACCTGGAGTAAAGATTTTGCAATTTGCCGATGACTTGCTTTTGTATAGTGTAAATCAAAACTTAAATATGGCAGTCAATCATATAAACAGTGCATTACATCAATTACAACATTATTATAATAATATTTTAAAATTAGAAATCAGTACAGAGAAAAGTTCAGTGTTAATATTTAGTAAAGATCAATCCATAGAGCCTGTTAACATAACTTATAATAACAACATAATTCCTATTGTGAATCATCACAAATTTTTAGGGGTTATAATAGACCATAAACTTAAATTTGATAAACACATAAATTACATATGTCAGAATGCCATGAAGAGCATAAATATAATGAGAAGTTTAGCAGGAACATTTTGGGGCTCTGACCCAAAAACTCTTAACATGTTATACAAAAGCATAGTCAGAAGTCATTTTGATTATAGTTCGTTAGCTTACATGAATGCAAACACAACATTACTAAGAAAATTGGATGTTATACAGAATATGGGTTTGAGAATTATAAGTGGAGCCATGCGCACCACTCCTATTGTGTCCATGGAAGTTGAAAATTGCATACCTCCACTGTCCTTGCGCCGCCTACAACTGGCTGAGAGATTTTGTCTTAAGGATTGTCTTGTGATGATAATTTTATTGTTGATAAAATTTTACATTCTACAGAAATTGTACAGTCAGCTGCAACATCCAACATCACACCTAATAACCTCATTTCTGCTTCCTTACCTGAAATATCAATATTAATGTTATCAACAAAAAATCTTACCAAAAATATGTATACTAGTAAAAAGTGGCCAATTTACCAATACCCATATGAAACTATTCTTAACTATATTGATGTTAAGTGTCATTTAAATTCTGTTACAAATAAGTTTGACTTTTTACAATTTTTACAACATAAAAGGGATTTTTACACATTATATACTGATGGTTCCAAAAGCGAGCATGTTAAAGCTGCCTACTATGACCCACAAATGAAAGTAAGTAAATGTTTTAAAATCCCGCATAATTGCAGTATTTTTACAGCAGAGGCTTGGGCAGTATTAGCTGCTTTAACTTATATACATACCAGTGTAAATAATGTAAATATTTTAATTATAAGTGATTCTAAAAGTGTTCTATGTTCTATATGTAATAATACTTTTTCCTATAAACAAAATTATATTGTGTTTAGAATAAGATATATGTTATCAAAGCTGATAGAAAAGAAAATAGAATTTTTATGGGTTCCCTCCCACAGTGGCATACTGGGAAATGAAGTAGTAGACCTGGTCACCCGTCGAGACCACGATGTGGATCTTCTAGACAGTTTTAAAGTGCCTTTTACCGACTTCTATCAACAATTTAAATCTTCAAAAAAAATGTTATGGACAGAATATTGGAAGACTGTCGCAGCTGAAAAGGGAAGATGGTACGCGGATATATCAAAGGGTACTATAGATTTGAGTACGTTAACAGGAAGTTCATAGTTTGCATCAACCGCTTGCGATCAGGCCATTGCCTAGTTGCGGCGCATCTCCACAGAATGAATATTTTGGACGATAGTAGATGTAGACATTGTTTTGGAGATGACGAGAACTTTAATCATCTGATGTTTGAGTGTCCAACGTTTGCCATACAAAGGTTGTTGTTAGACAATGCGATTAGTGGCATAGCAGAAGAAAACTCACTAAGTGTCCCCCGCCACATTGAAGGATTATTAAAAAATTCTGTTTATTTTGTTCCCATTTTCAAATATATTGTCAATACTGTTGGAAAGGTTTAGATCTTTGGTTTAGATAAACACATTGTGTAATTTGTAGGTTATATTTAATGTTATTTTGTAAAATGTTGTAAAATGTTATCCTTCTCCTACTTCAGTTAATAATATCTTATATGTCAAAACTCAAAATGTATCCGACTGAAGGACTTTGTATCCATGGTCATGAATAAATTAATAAAAAAAAAAAGTACCGCCATATTAAAAAAAATCCTGCTTTTGCTTGACAGCTGACATTGACAGTGACAAATATCTAAAATTTTGCGAAATTGTTCATTGTTGCAAAAGTCAAAACGCGATGACGTTCGATTGAGGACGGTGGCTTATTCGTTTAAGTCGCCGAATATTGCGATTTATTGTGTAAAATTATAGTATTTCTGTTAACATCCGGGACTAATAGTTGAGCGATCATGGCTGACGAGGAGAATAATTGTGATGATGGGCCAGGGCCGGGCGATATGAAAGGAGGCGGCCAGATGCGGCTTCGCGGCCGCAAAGGCGCTCTGAAGAAGAAAAATATTTATTTCGTGAAAGATCACAAGTTCATGCCGAGGTTCTTCAAGCAGCCAACGTTCTGTTCTCACTGCAAGGATTTCATATGGTGAGTTGACATTGCAATTCGCGGTGCCGTCGGTCATTGATTCAGAATAAAAATAGGCTATGTTTACAACGTAAAGGCGCGTTAACGAGCGGCTTCCTTATGATAACACTACGGTGCTCGCTACATAACAATCGTCGAATTTGTGTTTCGTGTGGTATACGTTCGCGATTTAATGGTCAATTAAATTGACCTTACAATATTTGTTTACGTGTTATGTTATTACGTGTCGATTTTATTGTTTCATCAACTGAACCCGTCCATTTAAAATTTAAACACAGGTAAACGTATAGGCTGATGATGATGATGATACAAATTAACATAATATTAGAGCGAGCGCGACGTAAAAATCAATAGCCATTAGGTATTCACGTAAAACGTACCTACTCAGTGGCTCTGGAAATTAAATTATACCAGTGATCCCACCCGCCCAAAAAAATTAAGACAGCTTTGTGAAACAAAAACTCAGGCCGGTTTCAATGTTTGTATACCTACCGCGTGTAGCCACTAGGTACGCACTACATAATATGTATATAACATAAAAAATAACCACATCGAGACAGCTTACACGCAACTAAGCCTTACAAGGTAAGGCTTAGTTGCGTGACACTGGAATTATACGGCGAGGCGTAGTTTCGTTCGTCTTCACTGTGTGGTTCGCAAAACTCTGTCCTCTATATTAATTTGGCCGAAGGACAGCGCCTATATAATTTTCAATTATTAACCTTAGGAATACCTAATTTATTGTATTTTTTTCCTACTAGCACTACTGTACCCAAGTTCTTTCTTTACGTAAATAATAAAAACACATAATAAATACATAGCCGTACCAGGTTCGTACGCAACATATGCATGCAAAACATACTTATATTATGATCCGGAATCCGGCGGTCCTCGGAAAATTAAGAGCACTGAAAATAGAAGTCTGCGCTGATACTAAAGAGCGAATCGAAAATCGAAGAGAATCGAACACACAAGTAACGAGTCAAATGTCAATGTCATTTATGACACTCGACACGTCGATTTTCAAGTCTATTGTATTAGCGCAGTTTTATTTTCAGCACTCTGAATTTTCTCCGGCTTCCGGATTCCGGATCATATTATTATAGTCCCAGCCATTATATTGTTGTCCCACTCTCAAAACTGGCTGATGGCTGGCAGCTGAACTAATGAAGCCTTAATCTAGATAGATAAAGATTAGTACAATTATTTGCCCTGATTCATGCCCGGTTTCCGACGTTATTTGTCGATAGTTTATCTATTCAATAGCGCTTATGATTAGTTAACGCGTGCGCCATTCAATCGAAAGTGCTAATGTATAGATTGACAAATAACCTCAGAAACCGACATCATAAGTCGGGAAAGTGTATAAAACACTTCAGGGTGTGTATAATTGACACCTTCTCGATTCTAGCGTTTATCGTGGCGAATTCTTCTCGTAGGCAGCTGTTGGGCGTAATAAGGATTAGCATCTATCGAGCAGAATACCGTTATTAGTATTTACTAGGTGATAATTAAAAAAATATTGTTATCTTTTTACTGAACTTTAATAATAGGTGTGGCTTCCTTTAAAAACCTGTTTAAATATATCCACTGTTATCTATCTGCAGTTAATTCCACACTTTGAATGCCAATTGCTGTATTTATCTCCTATTATATGTCGTTAATTTTATACGCTCGTAAATAAATTACTCGTGCCACTCCAATAGGAATGAATTGTTATAATAAAGTACTAACGGACACTCGGATTTGGTCCGGCGGACCATAGCCGCGTACCGAATCCGCTCTCGCTACAGACGCTCGAACTTGGTCCGGCGGACCAAATTGAGAACTCGACACTCGTGTGTTCGATTATCAGCTCTATTGTGCAGAACTGTTCTGTTTTGAGCTTAACCGATCTAATGTGGCCACGTTAAATTGAAATTCTATTGAAATTCAAAAGATAATGTTTCATAGTACGATTCACTTAGTGTGGCCATTTTAGACCTGCAGTTTTGCGCAGAGTTCTGTTTTTTCTGACAATGTATGAAAACGACTATTGCCGAAAGCCATTGTTTTTTTTTATTATTGTGAGCTGGGTGCTGAGTCCTTTGTTCGAAAGCCATTGAGATCGTGGAGTGTTGCCAACTCTCAAAAATATTTCTCCCCATACTTAAACCTTAATTCGACCCTAATTTGTATACTTGAAATTGATATCACGTCGGTTTAGACACGAGTCACCAGTCACGACTTAGTGGCGAAAATTCCAAAACTTATCACAATTATTATAATCGGCATCGATGTCACTCTAGCATTCAGCAAGCACAAGAGTCGAAAAAATATTGAAGCGGCATCTAATACCATTCCACTCCAGAGACCGTATGGCGCGACCTTTTGGATTTTCATTCCTTGTGGCAGATGCTGTTTATTTTATTGACACAGCATCCCATCTTTGTCCTTAATTACGCAGAATGATTGTCAGAATTTTGACGTCGTAAAAACTTGCATTTATTGCACACACGAATCTATTCCAGAAAACTGGAGATGATCACCTTATTATATCCGAGCTGGCAGCTCGCCAGCGTCTAGGCCGTTTGACAAATTAGTGGTCTGGCACGTCGGCGGTGTTGGCTTCACACCTGCTGGCGTTATCCTGTCTTTTGTTTTAAAAGACGTTTCCCAGTATTGACCTTGGCTTGAGTCTTGGCTTAAGGCTTGTCAAAAGATAAAGGTAATGCAAGTTCGTTTCGAACTTGTAAATTTAACAACTAACAAGGTTCAAAAACCAGCGAATCAATGCAACATTTAGATAGCGAACTGTACCTCATAACGTTGATCTGTTTTATGTGGGTTTTACTCCTTGGCTTTTTACAAGGGACAAGTTGGTAACATTTTATAACATAGGTTAAGGTTAATAATTTTCCGTATCGTATGTAGGTCTCAGGAATACCTATTACCTACCGTTTGAGTCAGAACTTACTAACATAACAAATTTTTCTATTAATTTACCTACATGTAGCCTACATTCTTTTGAAAAAATATCACTTATTTTTATAATTAATTTTTCGTATAATACGGAAATTAGTAATTTTTCGTCTTGTTGTTTGCTCTAATCAGCAGTGGGGAAGGGTGGTTTTACTTCGGAGGGAAGCCCTAGTCGCTAGACGTGAGTTGTGCAAGTTTTTTTGAAAGAAAATTTAGCATCATGTTATGTATGATGGTCAAGGTCGTTACAATCGTGTAGAGTTGTGTCGTGTCCGAGAGAAATTGTAAATACTTAAGTAACTATTCTTATAGTTATACCTACGGTTCCTATACCTATAGTTATATATACGGTATTCTTATTAGGTATAAGAATACCCTATATATAACTAATTAGGTATATTTCAAAATACATAATAGGTACTGAATAATGAAACGTTTTTGTGTGTATTAATTAACTATTGTAAGATAATCATAATATTAAAATACTTACACGGTACTACCGCCTATTAAATAATAATATATAATATTATGATCGACTATTATTATTATTATTATATCCAACTTTCCGCTTACCGTAAAAGTAGATTAATTCAAACGGTTTATCACCAACAATAAACACAACACAAGTAGTCTCACATTCAATATTCACATATAAGTACATAAACACGTAATACGTGTTTAAACTTTATCAATTATATTTATCACTTCTCACTGCTCAATATAGTTTCAAAAATAATAAATATTAACGTAATAACATGATTTTATATCCAAGGACGTGGATGACGGAAGGAAGGACGAATGAGGTACCGACGAGCTTTTCAAAATTCATTCGTCTCATGATGCACGTGATATTATCTAATAATGGCTCCTCATTGGCTAACAAAGCTACAAAATAGCGGGTTAATGTCACAGAAAAATAGCCCATAATTACTTCGAACTGTCATCGGACAAATCATAATAATAATATTGTTATTTAGTTGTCCGCCGGCTATTAAAAACAAGTTTGAATTTTAACTTTATTTGTAACGAGACAAGGTTCCTATAATCTCCCACAATAACTCCGAATGTATCTAGTTTTAAAGAGATCTGTGATTCCAATATTCGTGTCAAAAGTTGCAACGTGCAGCGCATAGATATCGCTTGAGTCGGTCTACATCGCGCTATCGCTTGTTCGACCTGACTTGTATAAGATATAATTGTTTTCTATATACTAGTTTTGGCTGGAAGCCTTCATGAGATAATCTGAAAGGGAAGCCGATAAGAATGGAGTTCTTTAGACCCTTCCCTACTGGTAATCAGTACATATAGGGGATGCCATGAAAAATATTACTGTAAATGAGGTCTACTTTCTGTCTTTCAAAGGAATGTATCGAATTTCAGGTCACCCTGTATATAAAGATTAGGTACTGTAAAAATATTGGAAATATTGCAGGGAAATACTAAAAAATACTATTTAATTTTCCCATACTAACTGTTCACTGTTCAATTTGTCACTCGACTGTCAAATATTTATATAAAACTTGTATAGTGCAATCTTAGATTATAATCTTAGAAAAGATCTTAGACCAATAAATATCCAGGCATCTTAAGATAAAATATTATATCTTCGCCGTCTGTGACGCCCTTCAAAGAAAAAGCGTTAAAGTTTGAAACATATTTTGTGGTTTTATAGTACCTACTTAAAAAGTTATTATAGAAAAAAAGTAATATAATATTTTAGAAGTTGGGAAATCAAAAGTTTTTATGCCGAAAATTTTAACTTTGAGACGCAAGAATTCGGTCGTTAATCGTGAGTTAATATTAAGTGAATTAATAGTCTAGGAGCCAAGTCACCCTGTCCCGCACATCGATCATTCTGATTGACACTGATTAACTATTTAAAGTGCGACAGTCTGAAAGCTTTGCCTCGTATGCTGGAGAGGGTTTCCTTGTTTCAGTTTGTAATTGAAATATGTTAATCAAGCATTTTGATTAGCAGTCGAAGATGATGTTTGGTAGACATGTTTTGGTGTATTTGCCAATGGGTCGTCGGATGCAAGTTACTCTCAGATGCAAGTTCGGCTTCTATACGTACCTACTCGTTGGACAACAGAACCAGACTAATGAACTAATTTTTATAAAAATCTATAACCCGACTACGTAAATTATATAGCCTATTTTACCCGGGCTATTATTACGAATCTATTGATAGCTCATTTATTAAAATCGGACCGGTAGTTTAGGTGCTGCGGTGGAACAAACACACATACGTAGGTACATACTAGACTGCCAAAATCATTAGCCTTCCTTTTGGCTTCGCCGTAGTCGGGTAAAAATAGAAGTTGCGCCTTTTAGTTTTGTGTTGAAAGCGAATAAGGCTTTGTTAAATTTTCTATTAGGCTGATAATGGCTTTTACAATTGTGAAAATCATGAAAATAAAAACACTACAGAGGGGCAGCTAAATATATACCGGTCTTTGTCATCATGACATATTCGCGCGATATCGGATATTGGACCTAATCAATGTGAAAACGCTTGTGGGAATAGTGGAAGCCCCAAGGGAGATCTCCTACCGAGCGAGGTGGTATGCTCGGTCAGGCAGAGCATACCACCACTTGTAAGCATTTCAGATATATAAATAGCGCCGAGCTCCGAAAACTTCGAAAGCGCGATTCAGGATTGTGGCGCTAATTGGTCCGCCACACCCTCTTATGCCGACGACATAAGAGCATTTTCCGGTCCGATATCGGCTCTCGTATCGCGTAAGTGAAAACGCTCTTACAATCCAGTTGCCCAGCGAATCTCTCGGCCAATTTCAGAGACGTTAACACCAACACGTGCAATTGTCAAATGGCGAGTGTCAATGGGCGAGTGTCAATTGGTCTGCATTTGCGTCGTGCCTGTTACATTAGAGCTCGCCATTGCGCCTCAAAATAAACAATAACCAAGATTGATGCTAACAATTACTGTGAATCATGCCTCGTGTATGTATACCTACTGTCAACATCAGTCAACATACTGCAGAAAAAATATTACGTCACTTCAGACGTCAACGTCTTACGTTATCAAGATGTAAACAAAATCCGTGATTCAGATTCATATGGACCCATGATCTTGTTCAAGATTTATACCCTAGGCTAGCAGCTTGGTAAGTTACTAGCTTAACATACCGTTACGTGACCTGTTGACACGGGGGGAGGGGAGGGGGCTCTTCAAAATATTACGCTTGGTCACCTCTTGTAGTCAACATCTTCTAGGAAAATATTGCACGACGGCCATGAGTACTACATGAAAAGGAGGAGGGGGTATCGGCATACACCACGGATGGTTATCGTGCGCCTCACACGATGAGGAGGTTAAGAAATGGATATAAAGTGGTCACGTTATATGGGTACATTTCCTAACCATTTGTTCTACGGGGCTTCTCGAGCCTGTCCACCAGTGGAACCCTGCTTGCCTGCGTATGCGGGCGCCATTAAAAATCCATAGTCCATTTTGCAACCGTGACTTTCACTCGAGATTATTCTTCAGAATTGTCCACTAAAATATTCCCTGAGGATCATTAGGATGTAGTATGTGTGCAGTTTGCTAGACTTGCTTGGATTGATTTGTATAAGCTATGGATTGTTAGGGTCAGTTCACAAACGACGATAGGCAACGCCACGCGGCGCTGCATTTTTACGATAGCCATGTCGCGTATCCATTCGTTTTGGTGTGAATTGACCCTTAAAAGGACATTTGCACGCTTCTTAAAGCAGAATGTTAGTCATTAACCTAAGACCTAATCATAAGAACTTTTGTAACTTGCATTCCAGCTATAAACGATTATGATTGATGTAATAATATAATCTCTATGGACGCTTTCATAGTACGTCAATCTGGTCCCGTGGTAAGTTCACATGCCTTCAATTTCAATAGTCAGCCTTCTTATGCAGATTTCCTCACGATATTATCCTGCGCCGTTTAAGCACAATATTATAAATCACCAAATTACAGGTCTTATAAGGAAAACAAAATAAAAATTTCATATATCATATTTTCTTTCCTCTAATTCTTAGCAGACTTTTTCATACATAATTGTTGTCAGTGCCTGACCCTAGAAGATGTGATGCTGTCAAATCTCCTTAGCCATGCGACTAAGGGTCAATTCACACGGAAACGTCACGATACGCGACATGGCGCTGCATTTTTAGATACTCATCTATTAAAAATTGAACTTTATTATTGACACAAGAAGAAACGCCTTGTTTCCTTTTCACTACTGAATAAGTGGATATAATTCGATTCTTTTCCGTTTTTACAACACATTTCATTGTAAGAGTTCGAATGTCAGGATGCACCGCGCTGCACAGCACAGCGCATGTGCAGTGTAAGCGCATCTTAAAGATTCAGCGCCCCGTGAGGTCGCGATGTGAACCTAAACGTTGTACTTCCCTTTGAGGAATTCAGTCGACGAAATACAGTTACTTTATAGATTTGCAGCAAGGCAAAGCAATTATTAATTTAAAATATTTACGTGTGTTTATTACATGTTGTGTCAAATCATAATGGTTAAGAATACACAAGTGTTGGCGTTTGGATGAATGATTTTGTAAATAGTTTACGTTTCGTAGGTACTTGGTAATATCGCTAATACGGCGGCACCGACTAAAAATACTCTCGTTTTATGGTACAGGCGAATAAAACTGCTATTATTAGCTTAAGGGTCAATTCACACACATAGGGACGACGACGACGACGACGAGACCGAAATTGCGTCGCGGTCCGCGGAGCCACTGTTTAGTATGAATTTATATGATGGACTAAACAATCCCCGCGGCACGCGTCGCGCGACCGGTGGGCGTGGCCGGGGAACCTGATTGGCCGGTTCGCTGGTTGCGGCCGCGAGTCGCGGTCGCATAGATCGAAAGGCTACCTTTTCGATGAAACGTATCTTCTTGTGCAACGAATAAATATCCATTTCGAATAGATATTTTAAAAATGCCGCGCCATGTCTCGTATACTTTCAGTTTCAGTGTGAATTGAACCTTAGTTGTAGCTTTGTCCAGTTGAAAATATACGTCACTATAAATATTGATAGTCGTGTTCTAGAGATCTTGCTGCTCTTAACTTTTTTCACTAATAGTATGAAGATCAAGAATTTCCTGAATTTCTCTAAAGTCTAGATTCTAGAATGTTCTCTCCACCTATATTCATAGTTTTCTTTCCATTCATACCGTAATATGGCAAGCAATAACAGTTTGGAGTTGATGGGCCGCTCAGGAAATCGCTTCGGTGTTGTCCGCTGCGAATTCGATTCTTGTACAAGAGTATGTACACTTCATACAAATTCCTGGTCTATTTATAATTTGACCGATAACATTCAATGCAAAGTGACTAACACGCGGTGTCTGAGGATTTTTGTCGGTAGTTAATATATTCGGTAGCGCTCTTGATTGGTTAACGCAATCACGTTATCCAAGCGCTATGGAATATATAAACTACCGATAAAAATACTTACAAACCGGGCGTTAGGCAGCTGGCAGTCTAGCTGCCGCACTCAGAGACATTTAATGTTTACTTAAGAAGCTACTCAGTAGAGATTTGACATAAAGAGCTATACAGTTTCTGTTGAAATCTCTTTTATGGCTGTAAGTATTAGGCTGGGACTATATGCTCCGGACTAATACAATAGAGTTGAAAATCGAAGAATTTTCACCTCTATTGTATTAGTCCAGAGTGTGTAGTGTCGAGTGTCGAGATGTCATATATGACATTGACACTTGTGTGTTTGATTCCGGAATCCGAATTGCGGATTCCGGATCGTATTATAGCCCCAGCTTTAATCGTTCGTCTAAATGTCATGCCTCCTCGTTAGTTAATACGAAGAACGCGTGCGTTGGTGAAATTGGCGCTAAAGATTTGGATTGAATGTTAACTGATTTATGAATGAAGCTACTAGAACGAACGATGTATATTGGCGCTGAATCGTGCGCACGCACACATACTCGCATGTAAATGCGTGGTTCAACCAAGCTTGCAGTCGTTGCGGTCACGCGTTAAAAACACTAAGGGTATTTTTAATATTTTGAGGCGTCCTAGTGCAAAGGAAAATGTTTAAGTGACTTGTCGCGCAGGAACTTTGTCGATATTGTAGATTCAATTTCGTCGACTAATATTAGTCATTAACATTAGTTTCTACGCCTTATAACTGTCTGTCGTTACACTAACACATCGTTTCTCAACCATTTTTATGTCGCGACCCACGAAAAAGCCAAAAGTTAAGTAAAAAGTCTTGCGACCCCATCACTATAAAATGATAATAATAATATGTACATATCGCGCTATTTTTATAACCTATACGTTATATTAGCCTTCACTATATGTATACTATATGTATACACTATATGTAGTTTGTATTTATTATTTTTCAACAGACGCGACCCCTTTTAAAAACAAACTCGACCCCTTGAGAAACGATGCACTAATGACTAACATATAGCTCTATTATACAACATAATACAGCCGACCTTGACTCGCTGTGCTGACACTTGTGTTTCACGCATCCGTAACGTCACGAAGTGATTGTTTGAACATCTGTTTGCATATTAATAAGCTTAGGAGTTAGGACCTAAATGTACTACATCTTAAATAGTAGTCTTAAATAGTAGTGCAAACGTCCATTTAATCATTTGAATGCTACCTTTGTGTACAATTCTCCGTTGAAATTACTATAGAATACTCGGGAAATAATTATTTCAATATTACGTCAATTACTTTCCAATCCAAGCGACGGAACGATGAAATAACAGGCATAGTTTATAATATACGCGATAGATGGCGATTTCAACAAAACTTAAAAATGTTATGATTTATCATCAGAACTATTATTAATTAAATGAAGTAAAAAAGAATGTCAAAAAACAACATGTTATAAAATTAGGCCATAAAACAGTTACATACTTTTTAGTTTTTGTAAATCAAATATTTACAGGATTCACTTAGAAGAAAATAAAATGTGGTAAAAGCGCCACCTAGGAAAACACATAGCTAATAAATATAATATCAATGATGTTTATTCAAGCAGTACTTAATTCTAACGATAGATGCCAGCGCCAATTATTTTCGAACAACGCAAACTCTAACGTTTGACGCTTAGTAGCTGAGCCACCCATATTTTACATTGACCGGCGACTTACGAAAAATACAGTTGTACCACATATTTTGACTAGCTGTAGACTTTTTTTTTTTTGTTTTTAAATCTTTATTTTATTTAAGAGGCTTTTGCCATACATGCCAGCCCCATCATAACTTATACTAAATAATATATTAATAAAGAATTTTATACAAAAATTTTGCTACTTCACTCGCAGGTGAAGCAAGAATGCTCATGTATAAACCTAAATCACAAACTCTAGAAGTTAGTCTTGTAGAGTTAGAGCGTGTAGAGTCAGAAGCTTGGTTTTACATGAGATCTGATAACTTTTTGACAGTGCTAGTCTTGGCAATATTTCGACATATGTTACACACAATATGTTTTTGGTGGAATTATTTTTACATTTATAAAGTAATAATACGTCAGTATTTCTAAATATTGAGTTTAATTATATTTAGATTAAACTAAATATTTTACATCATGTAGTCAGAGATTTCAAAATAGTAACTAAGTAACACACCTATTCATCTAAACCCTGTTATCTCTAGTGCAGTCTGATTGAAATGTTATAATTATGTCAGTTTTAATTATTTTAATGGTCCTTGGCCTATCACATCTTTCCACAACATAACTTGTGGGTAAAACATCTCAGGGGCGCTTGTTGGATAGGTATGCCATGGCATCCTAAGGTCCCCACAGAAATCAATCGGAAGAAAGAAGAACGTTTTTACTGATTATAAAGACACACCGTACAGAACAATTTAAACATATTATTTATGTTGTTATGGTATATTTACCGAAGCATAATAGTAAACAGGTACGCCTACATATTATGTATAAAAATGTATTGCATTTCCAATGTCTCGCTAAAACTCGAGAATGGCTGGACCGGTTTGGCTTATTTTGACCTAAGAATAATTATGGAAGTTCAGGGAAAGTTTAAACGGTAAGTAATAACGGAAAAAAATATTTATTACAATTCATAGTTACGACATAATAACGTGTGTCGGGAAAGCTAGTCCTAATGCTAATACTATTATAAATGAGAAAGTTTGTGAGGATGGATGGATGCAATATGGTTGTATGTTACTCATTCACATAAAAACTACTAAGCGGACGTTGATGAAATTTGGTATGTTAGTAGTTTAGGTTCTGAATTAAAACATAGGCTGCATTTTAAGGTCTGTCACGCTGGAACCCGCTTTGAAAAAATCTACCTTATTTTGAGCCTACTTAGCCTAATAAATGTAGTAGAGTTATTTTTTTGTAGTCTTATCAGTTACTGAGACCACCAAGCACCATTGATATTGTTTAAACTAAGAAATACGAGCAATAAGGCGTAGACGTTTTGAAATACGTTCCAAATTGATTGTAGTTTATTGTAGTAACAACAACATATTACTTTATTGTATATTATTTTGAAGTATCGCACAAATGCTACAATAACGAGATTTTAAATCACAAAATAACACTTGTCCTTAAACTACAAACGATGTAGTTGATTGTAGCTGTTATTTGTAGTGACTGTTAAATTCTTATCAGCGATGTAAGAAACAAAAACGGGTGTTCAATAAGTCGATACACTTAAGATAATCATGAGCCACAGATTGAATATTGTTTGTAGTTTTAGAATAAAGATATTCTCACATATCTATACATATACCGTCGCCGTTCTGTGTTTTCTCGTCACGAGGTTCACCTTGAAAGGGGACCATGCATACATACTTATTACTATTTACAATAAACTACAATCAATTTAGAACCTATTTCGAAACTAATCAACGTATTTTTACTAATATTTCTTAGTTTAAACAATACTCATGAAGTAATCTTAACTAATGATAGTACAAAAAAAATGAACTGTTCTACATTAATCAGCATCGTTTGTACGAGGGCTGCACTAAAAGTATCGGGAATGGAATATTTCCACTGTTCCTGTCATATTAAAATCTTTTTAATTTAAAACTCCTTGGTTTTAAAAATCGAATACCGTTTATTTATTTAAAAAAAGATTCTAGGTCTTGTCACAAGGTCTTGTCAAACTTGTTTAGTCGTTGAGAAAATGGAATTGACTCGAGAAAATTCTAGAGCGATGATTTATTATGACTTTCGAAGTGGTTTAACACAAAAACAGTGTGTTGACCGGATGATTTCTGCATTTGGTGATGATGGTGATTTGGTTTGCTGAATTTCAACGTGGACGTGTCAAGCTCAGTGATGATCCCCGTCAAAACGTTGATGCTGTGCGTAAGCTGATTGAGGAAGATCGACATGTGACATACCGCGAAATTCAGGCAACTTTAGACATTGGCATGAGTCAAATACAAATAATCTTGCATGAACAATTAGGTGTAAAAATGTTGTTTTCCCGATGGATACCGCATTTGCTCTGTGAAGAGCAAAAAGCGGCTCGCGTTACTTGGTGCTTCAGAACTCTCGAAAGATTCCACGCAGGATCCTCAAATGCTGTATACAACATCGTATCAGGTGACGAATCCTGGATATACGCGTACGAACCCGAAACAAAAAACCAGTCACGAGTTTGGGTGTTCGAAAATGAGTTAAAGCCAACAAAAATTGTTCGTTCACGGAGTGTTGCAAAAAAAAAAGGGTGGCCACGTTTGTCTCCAAAACCGGCCATGTTGCGACTATTCCTCTTGAGGGACAAATAACGGTTAATGCAGAATGGTATGCTAACATTTGTTTGCCACAGGTCGTTACTGAACTCCGTAAAGAGAACTGCAACCGCCGCATCATCCTCCATCACGACAATGCGAGTTCTCACACCGCGCACAGAACAAAAGAGTTTTTAGAGCAAGAAATCATAGAATTGTTAGACCATCCGCCGTACAGCCCCGACCTAAGCCCTAATGATTTCTATACTTTCCCTAAAATAAAGAATAAATTGCGTGGTCAGAGATTTTCATCACCTGAAGAAGCTGTGGACGCCTACAAAACGGCCATTTTGGAGACCCCAACTTCCGAATGGAATGGTTGCTTCAATGATTGGTTCCATCGTATGGAAAAATGTGTCAAAATTCGCGGAGAATACTTCGAAAAGCAATAAATACATTTTTAAATAGTAATGTTGTGTCACTTCCTTGATTCCCGAAATTTTCAGTGCCGCCCTCGTAGATAAAAATAAACAAATAAATCCGTGTGGCACTCGGGGACTGCCGCGGTAAAGCTATTGCATGGTAAGTCTACACGCATACGTCTAGTCGCACGCACACAAACACCGTGCCGAAGTCTGCCGAACTGAAACGACGTTAGATGATGCACGGCTTTCAACGCCGCACCGCTGTGCCGGTCGGAGTGGGGGGTGTTAGGTTTATGTTCGTTACGGAATTTCTTGATTCGGTCTTCTTGCTCTTCAGTCACTACAAATGCACTATAGGGAATTTAATAAAGCAATTTGTAATCTTCGAAAGGTTCTATATTTTATACAGTCATTTGTAGTAAACAATTCTTGAACTACAATATAGCTGTAGTTCTTAATACTCACCAGTGTCCTTGGATTGTTAGCAGGCTTTATTGCACAATGCCAAGATAAGCGCAAATGGATGATACTCGTAGTAGTTCAACTCAATGTAGGGTTTTACGTTCTTGACTATCTAAATTCTTCTTTATTCAAATGTCCTAGAAAGCTGAAATTTGGTACGTAAGATTGTATTAGTACACAACCAACATAATAATTGTCGAAATTCTTCCAATGAGTATTTTGTATGGAGCGTTTTCACAAGAGTTGCGAAATTCTGTAAAGAAATCCCTGTTACCTTTGAAAATATTGTCTTCTATAAAAATAAATAAAAATGAAGTGTCTGTTTGTAATTTTTAATTAACAGCTTTTCGATGAATGCATATAAAAGTATATACGGTACTTACAATAAAAATAAAAATAAATTAATTTTTGTCTGTCCGTCCGTCTGTCTGTCTGTTCCGGCTAATCTCTCGGCTGGGTCGATTTTCACGGGACTTTCACTGGCAGACAGCTGATGTTATAAGGAGTAACTTAGGATACTTTTTATCCTCATCATCATCATCAAAGAATGTTTAACAACCCCAACGAAGTGGGCACGGGTCAGCTAGTTTTTAATATACTATACATTTATACAATAAAAAATCAGTCAATAAAGCCCATTGTGTGATCTTCATATTCTGGATTTTTTCACACTCGCAACACAGATGACGACCTCTGTGGCTCAGTCACAGTCAGTCAGTCAGAACAATAAGTTTTTCCGTATTTCCGGGTCATGGATGTGTATTAAATATGACGTGTGTAACATAGTAAAAATCTTAAATTTGTGTATAATATAAAAGTATTTAGTATATTTCCGTTGTCTGGTACCCGTAATACAAGTTCTTCGAGAACTTGCCACGGGACCAGATTGACGTGGTGTGAAATCTATGGATATATAGATACTAAAACAATATGTTGAAGTATTATTTATCGTTGAATAGGAATTAACAATTGAATGGTAACAGTATTAAATAATAAAAAAAATTAAATATGGAATGCTGTTTTGTTTTCTAAATATTTTTTGTTTTTAAATATCTATCTTGATGTGTTTACACAGGAGGTTTGCCACACCTGTAACAACAGTCGTTTTAAATATAACATATCTTCAACACATTGTCTTTGGAATGTTATTCAAATAATACGTAACTAGTTATGATTAGATATTGCCTGCGACTTCGTGCGCGCAAAAAGAAATCTCGTGGTTATCGTACATTTTACCGCGATGAAAAGTAGCCTATGTGTTTATCCGTGGTATCGGTACTCCATATATATCTGTGCCAAATTTCATCAAAATTTGTCCAATAGTTTCGGAGCCTATTCAATGCAAACAAACAAATCAAAACCGACGTTAAGTACAGTACGACCACGATCCTAATAGCTTTCGAGAGTCGTCGTTTTTCATACATCGTGTGTCATTTCCATAGGAAAACGAAGAAAGCCGAGCGCCATTAGAGTAATTGTTTTACTGTATGTATGTATATTTGTGATCCAATCTCCATCACACAAACTACTGATTAACGAAAAATCTGCTCTGAAATTGAAATATCATGTTTGAGCTTATGAGAATTTCGCTATCACTAGACAAGTAAGTATCTTGCTAATAATAATTTTCTACAGCTCTTATTCAAAATAGTTAATAAAATTTGCCGAGGAACCTACATTTTAGCTACAGGTAGCTCAACTCGTGTGCCCTGGTAATTGCTGGATAACGGATTTGTTCGGATAATCGAAATGCATAAACCTTGACACACTTTATGCGCAGGGAAATGAAAACATATAATTAAATACTTACTATTTTTATCTTTAATGAATAACAGGAATATTTAATTGAAAAATGTCGTTTACTACGAGACATTTTTCAATTACGTTAATTACTATTACAGATCTTGCAAACTACGAGCGCGCGGCGTCCTTAGTTGTGTGAGTGACCATATCTGTACAAATTCGCTCGCTACTGACCGCTCCGTCCTGTACGCACACTAACGAAAATGTATATTTACAGTATATTTACAATTACAACTACAAATAAAGGCCACGCGCGCTCGTAGTTTGCAAGAACTGTAACCCTAAAAACCCCACAAGAGGAGGTACCCACGTCCTTGGCAGGCCGCCATAAGTTCGGATGAGCGGTCTTTCGGATGATCCATATTCGGATAATCGACGATCTACTGTATGCAGCTTTTAATGTGTGTGGCAGTGACGCGGACCACTACATGTACGCGCGCTATGTGTATCATACAGATCCATGATCCAGGAGAACAGAAAACTTTCTGTTACTTCGGCGGGATTGGAACCGGCGACCTCCGGCTTGAGCACCGACGCGCTAACCACTGAGACACAGAGGTCGTCAATATAATTAGAGACATTGTGAAGGTCCGACGGGGTTGCTATGACCACGGGGTAGGAACTTGTGCTCCGCCAATTATTTTTAATCCTGTAAGTAGCTACCGTCCCGGGAGGATGGACGATACTTCGATTTTATAGCTAACTTTTATAGCCTTTATATGGTATGGTTAAACAACGGAGTATGAAGCTACTATAACTGTGTATCATAAAAATCCTAAGTGGAAACCAGTATTCCATAAATATTACGTAAATAAGGAAAATCATTGTACCCTTATACTAACATAGTTAATATCGTAGTGATACACATATTTAGTATCTGCATTAAACGAGTAAACTCTTTGGCCGAGACCAACTCAATTTCCTTATGCACGTTATGGCGGGAAATAATTAATGGTGTTAGTCGCAGCAAATGGCCGACACCACAAGATGGCGGCCAACGGACGTCAAATGCAAGTGTCGACTGAATTTCATATTTCAGTGAACGAGATTCAGAATATTGATGTTTATGGAGGTTTAATTTTATACTTTTACGTAAATAATTGCTATATTTCTTTCTGTAATAAGTACTTACCGAAAACGATATAAAACATTACGATCTAAAGGAACTACCCACCGCTAATAGATAAGTGTTCCGAGTATGATTTCACAAATCCTTAGTAATATTATAAATGTGAAAGCGTGAATGTTTGTTACGCTTTCACGCAAAAACTACTGAACGGATTTCGATGAAATTCGGTATGGTAGTAGTTTAGACTCTGGATTAAAACATAGGCTACTTTTTATCCCGAAAAAGTAGTGTTCCCGAGGGATACTATACTTACGCGGGCGGAGCCGCGAGCAACAGCTAGTACATAATATTATTGACAACATCTCCAGACGTGACTTGAGAGCCTCTTAATTTAAGAAGAATATTCGGCCGTTAGCTCAATACTCTTTGTTTCATCCTCTCAATATACGTTTTGCGAACAAATCAAAACTCGATACGCTTTAAAATATTCGTTTGTATATCGATATCGCATCACGTATTGATGCATTGTAAATACGATAAGCCGCCATTTTATGGAGTATTACTGAAAAGTTATGCTGATATCAGGAGATTGTTAATTTAGCATTAACTGCTATGTACTTGAAGAGCATACTTTTTATAACTGATATTGTGAAAATAATGAAGAATTTAAAAACATAGAAACTCTTAATAAAACGTGTGGATAAATCCACCACAACGGACAAATGGCCCAGCACACATTCCCAAATCAAACCAATGCAACTCCTGTGTATTGGAAAGCCTACTTCAGAGAGTTCGTTACTCCGTAGCCTCATAGATGACAGATCGCTTGGGTTGCACATGAGTGAGTACAGGGCCCCAATTCTCGTACCTCCAATTAACACGCTGACTCATTCGCATAGGCGGCAAATCATGCACGCGCGAGCGGGACAGACTGACAACGGAACCGAGATTCTCGGTACGAGAATTGGGGCCCTGGACGCAGGTTCGATCTCGGAATGTAACTTGTAGCGTGTAACACAAACTCTGAATAGGTAAGATATATAGGGAAATTAAAATGGTAAAGAAGACCCAGTAGTGCGGTGGACGTATCCTAATTCTCTGTTCAGAAGACCTTGCGTCATCAGACGTTAACACGTTATAGTCGCCACTGCGGCCTGGCCGCCAGTGAGCCCAAGCGCGCACTGGCGGCCAGGCCGCGCCGGCCACAAAAATGTATACAAGCGGCCAGCGACCGATTGTATACATTTCTGTAGCCGCCGCTTCCTGGCCGCCAGTGCGCGGTTGGGCCGAGGGTCCTAGATGCTTCGCATCATGAATGTTCAGTGTTCAAAAACTTACAACATCATTAACAGTGATAGGTTGAAGGTTCAGTTCACACCGAGAAGCGACGCGACGCCTCGCGTACTTTTTAATAGCGACACAAAATCGAAATTGCTCGCGGTGTCGCGCGACGCTGCGCTGCATATTATTACAGCATCTTCAAGCATCGTCGCGTCCCGTCTCAGTGTGAAAGAGGGACCTAGATGATAAAATAATAATAAAAATGAAACTTCCCCTACTATGTCATTATGAATAACAAGTGGTACCTAATGGCCAAATTCCAAAAGTTTATTAAACAGCCGACGCGCTGGAAGCGGCGTGTCGGTTGGAAACCATTTTGTTCTTAAGGCTTCGGAATATATTATGTCATAGCATTATTTGCCCGCGGCTGGGCGTAGCCGCGGGCAAATAATGCTATGAAATAATATATTTTTTTAAATGTGAAATTAAAAATGAAAGTGAAATTAAGTTTTAAACTTTCATCCCCTGTTTTATCCACCTAGGGGCTGAATTTTAGAAAACGCTGAAATACATAACTCGTTTTTTTCTTCCGTACTCAGTTCACACGAAATTTCATGCAAATATGTCCAAGGAATAAAAAGTTTCATACAAACTTAAATTTCCTATTTTACCCTATTGGGGGTTGAATTTTGAAAAATCACTAGTGGATACCTACGTCATATGAGAAATACGAGAGAAATTTCAAATTCCTAGCCTTAAGGGTTTGGCCTGTGCGTTGATAAATCAGTCAATAAGCTTTGCCTTTTATATATAATATATAGATAAAGATAAAACCTATGGAATCCGTTGTACAGTAAAACCATGTCTCACCCATTGGTATAAAAAAAGTCACAAATAACATTAAGGTTTGACCGGTAATTTTCGTTTCTAAAATATTAAAAAAAGGTGGTTTTTTTTTAATTTTACTCCTTTCTGGACTTGTAACTTTTTAATTTAGCAACTGATTACTGTAACATTAACATTTTCGGTCTATGTTCATGTTTATTTTTAGAAAGTATATGACTTATGCTGATTTGAAATAAATTCATATTCCCTATTAAAAATGTATCGTAAGCCGATACATTTCGCGTGTCGGTCGCGTGCCCTTCATAATCCATTATTATAAACTACATTATTATCTTTATTAAATTGTGTTGGCCCCGGCCGGGCCGAGGAAGCCTCATAATAAGCTAACGTTTTATGATCTAGATCGCCATTATAAGTACGTTAGGAATATATATTCTTTGTCATTAGTATCAATAACTTATGGCCTTTTTACTGTAATGAAAATAGTTTCATAGTTCAAGTCAATATTATTATATTGACTTGAACATATAAATAGTCAATATGTCGTAGTTAGGTAGGCTTTTTACATAAAAAACTGTCTGTGTGCATATCGCACACGACAGAAGTGACCTTCAAGTTTTTTAATCCACTTACCCCCTTACTAATAAAAAGATTTACACAACAGAAAACTTAAACAACGTTGCTGTCTTTGTCTGATGATCTTGAAAAGTCACTTACAGACAAAGACAGCAACGTTGTTTAAGTTATCCATTGTCTAAATCTTTTTATTAGTAAGGGGGTAAGTGGATTAAAAAACTTGTTTCGCTAATACAAAATTCATAAATTTTGTATTAGAAAAACGTAGGTACAAGTTTTTAATTTTGTAAATAGTTTTCGATTAAGAGAACTAAATCGCGCTAGCATCACTGGCATGCCAATATAATTGACGGCCTCAGTGGCTCAGCGGTGGAGCGCGTCATTGCTCAAGCCGGAGGTGGCGGGTTCGAATCCCGCCAAAGGAACAAACGGTTTGCTATGTTCCTGAGTCATGAATGTGTATTAAATATGTGTATATATAATAAGAACCTTAAATATGTTTATAGAATAAATTTATTAAATATATTTCCGTTGTCTGGTACCCGTAACACAAGTTTATCGAGAACTTACCACGGGACTAGATTGACGTGGTGTGGATGCGTCCATTGATATTATTATTATTATATTAATATATCGTGTATCTCGGTCAATATTCAAAAAAATATATTTTGTAACGGTTAAGGAAGGTAGGGTTTTTTGGAAATACAGTATTTATTACAAAAAACTTAGGCCTTTCAATCCGTTATTGGATAATTTATACAGTATTCTCCGAACAAGGTAGATATTGTAGTGCCTGGGACAGGCCGTTTTTAAATGTCGTATGGTTGCCAAAGCACATACGGTAGGTATTCTCACAACACAGTCAGCCTAGTCCAGAGGAATGACAGGTCAATGCGTCCGGGGCCAACCATGTGCGGGTTTCCTCGCGATGTTTTCCTTCACCGTTAGAGCGTCCGTATAATGTACTTGATATATGAAAAAGTGTCATTGGTACACGCCACAACCTGAGAATCGAACCTGCATTCTCTCGAGTGCGAATCAAACGGTCTACCCCACTAGGCCACGGAGCTCTCTATAGGCTGATCACCTGATTGTCCGACAAGAAAGATGATCCATGCATCGGATGGCCATGTAAAAAGTCGAACCTGCGCCCAGTGGCGTGCACAGGATTATGACACTGGGTATGCGGCGAAGTACTCGGTCACAAAAACTTTTTCGTTTATAGATTTTTAGCATAGCTACAGCCAAGCGACGGATCTCTAAGTCGAAACCATGCCAACATAGCAAGTCTTAGATGTACTACTATTCATGTACATCTTCTACGGCAACGCAGACAAAACAGCGATCGATCGTCGCGTCGGAAGAAATTCTAATAAGTAAAATAATAAGCATATTTTAAAATATTATAACTACTCACCAGTCAGTCAGCTTCAATTTTCACATATTCAAGGTTCCGGTTACTTGAGATTACCATATCTCGATGTAAATAAACGCAAGATTTCGGCCACCTCAAATATCTTATCCAAGTGAGTGATAGTTACAGAACACGTCCCTTGCAAAAAGGCCGATTTTCACGTGATTCGCAAAATATATAAATAAACAATAATAAAACTACGGGTTAGTAAAAAAAAAAAAATACTCATTCATTTATAGATTAAATCTATGCGCCTATCCTTTTTTAAATATGATTTTAGGATATCGTCATAGAAAGTTGGATTGCGTTTTAATTCTATCATTAATGCCTTTTCTATAGAAATCATGGAAAGCTCTGTGAGTCGATGTTGATTTTGTGTGTTTCTCAAATATGTGTGGATACGGTTTAAACACGAAAATGAACGCTCTGCCGATGCGCTGCTTGCTGGGATAGTCACAATGAATTTCGCTAATCGTAACACTTCAGAAAAAACTTTATTTAAATTGTCCTTATACAAATTTTGAATAATACTAAATACACAACTATTTGCAAATTGAGGTGATCTATAAATACAGCGCAATTCATTTTTCAATTTATCAAAATTAAAATTTGCCTGATAATTATTAGTGAACTCTCTGATTTCATTTTCAGGGAAACGTTCACTATATTTTTTAAAATTCTTACAAGAAAGTAGCTCAATAACCTTTTAATCTTTAATGTTTTTATAGCGATTTGTTAATTCACTGACTACATTATCAATTATTTTAACAAAAATTCGCCGATAATGTGTTTTTACATCATCGACGTTGCGCTTTCTTTTAGGTGGTCCGGTAATGCGAACGGCAGCATCATAATAGATCTCGAATTTGTCTCTGAAACGTTCTAAAAATGACTCTAACTCTCTTATCTTTGTTACACAATACGCGATGTCACTAGTTCTTTTTTGCAAAATATCGTACAGAATATCCGTTTTTGCAAAAATATCTGCGAAAGATTTTAAAAGAAAATTAAATTCAAATTCTTTCATAATAAATAAAAATGAACTGACTTGTGTCAGTGTTTCACCATCCCAGTCTTGTGTATTTTCGTTCATATTTTCAAACAATTCTAGGAGGTGGGTGGACGCATTATTAATTACATTAACTGTGCGCGAGTGATATGTCCACCTTGTTTCCGCGACACGAGGCAGCTTTTTCATATCGGCAAAGTTGTTGTAATGGGTCATTCGCTTTGTACTGGTATGAAAAAAAGCCGCGATTGATTTTATTATACTAAAAAAGCGTTTTGTTTCAGCAACTCGTTCGAACGATTTCGATAAAACTAAATTTAATATATGTGCTGAACACCAAACGTACATAGCTTGTGGACATTTTTGTCTCACCAAAGCCTGCACGCCATTAATTTGTGAAGATAAAACTACTGCCCCGTCGTAAGTTTGTGCAACTAATTTGGATACACAATCGAACTCTTCCAAAATTTCCAAAATTATAGAACTCAAGATTACAGCGGTCCGATCCGCGCTAACATCAACATATTTGATAAATCGATCTACTACTTCAGAATCACGAATATATCTCAAAACTAATACTAATTGTTCACGGCCGCTAACATCAGGAGTCTCATCTACCATGACGGCGACAAAATCGGACTGTTTAATTTCGGCTTTAACGCGATCGATCATCACAGATGCAACGCTCGAGATCAAATCATTCTGCGTACGGTTCGACATGCCCGTGAATGAGGTACTTGCACTCTGTACATGGGTTTCTAAAACTCCATCATACTTGGCTAATAAATCTACTATTTCTAAATAATTACCTCTATTCAACGACGATACTGACTCATCGTGACCGCGAAAAGCTAATTCTTGTTTTCCCAGAAAGCAAACTACATCGATCAGCCTTTGAAAAATGTTTCTATTGCGATCAACTTTAGCATTATGCCTCTCAATATCTAATCGTAACTGACTGTTGATACTCATTTCAATACGAGATTTACCAAAAGTGTTTAATTTTAAGCAGGCCTCCAGTTGTTTTTCTGTATGGTCATGCTTCTTGGCCGCGGTATAGAAATTATTTAAATCTGAATATCCCGAATCAGTCCACACTGTACTAGAATTACTAAATAATATACAAGGAAAACAATATAATTTGATCGTGTGTACACAACCACACAGCCAGTTATACGTTTCATAACTTTTAACATGAAATTTTCGAGTTACATTATTTTTTTGCTGGTTTAATTGTTGTAACTCGGGTACACACCTACCTTTAGACAGAATTTGAATCTTTTCACTGAATGACAATTGTGAGAACTTGTTATTTTTAATTTTTAATAAACACACATTTTCAACACAAACCTCACAGTCAAAATAACATTAAAAAAAAAATCAACTAACTCACTAGTAAAAGCAAATCACTACAATTATTATAGAAACTCAGTAATAAACTGTTAAATGTACACACTTTCAAATGTTAAAATGAAAAATCTTTTAAGAAAACTATAAATAAACTGGAGCGGTTAAATTGTAAACAATGCTTATCACATGAAATATGCAATATGGCCTCCGCGAAGTCCAGGGTACACCAGCGTGCCGACACACCCTGCGGAACACTGGTCTATCTAAACAACTATAAGTATCTAACTAATATCGAGCACTAGTATTAATATGGAGCAATAAATAGCGAAATTATATAAATTAATAAAATGAATTTTATTAGGTTTTTATTTTAAAGAGCATATACAATTAAATATATGAAGCGTCTACCTGTTCCAATATTAATATCACCAAAAAAAGGAAAAAATCACGTTAGTTGTATGGTAACCAACGGTAAGACGGACGGACAGACAGCGAAGTCTCAGTAGTAGGGTCCCGTTTTTACCCTTTGGGTACGGAACCCTAAAAGTACGGCGGCCGCGGTCGTGTACCTGGGTACTGGAGTAGATAGGGAAGGCTAGCGGCTACTTTATAACCCATTAGCCGGTGACCTTCGCTGAGGGCCCTGATCATTAAATATTGTAGTAATACTCCAGATCACACAATTAGTTTTTTTATTATAAAGTGTTCCCAGAAACAATTTCGCAATAAATCACATATGAATTCTAGTTATAGTTATTGTAATAGTAGTATTATCTTATCCTATTATGTATATATTTAATTAATAAATTCTTGCAACAATAATAATCAGTATGTAAGAATTTCGAGACTAATGACTTACCAAATAGGAACTGCTGAGGTCTACGCTGATACCAGAACTCCTCCTCAAAGGACTCAAACCCCCTATTTTATACTGAAATATCCCTTCCAATTCCCTTCAACTATTATCAGCGTTTACCTCTTTGAAGGAAGTCAAATATAACTTCCTTTTAGGAATAAATGTAGCTTTATTTTAACAATAGTAGAAAAAACCTAACACAATCTTAATAAATATTACATAATTATATAATTCTTATAATAACATTTGTTAATTTTTACACAGTCCATCTAATTAATACAAATTATCTGTCACTTCATGTAAAGGTTCAACTTTCAATCAAATAAACTAAATAAAATGTATTAACTTTGGAAAAATTATAATACGAGCCAAATAATTATGCGATTATTATAGTTATATAGTTTATGTTTTAGATTTAACATTTTGCAATTTATAATAATTGACAGTTGCACAATTTGAATAACAAAAGCTTTTAAATTTGATCTAACGATTAGAAAACCCATAAAATTAAAATCGAACTAAATAAATTAGCGATAATTATTGCTATTCGTTAATATTTCTTTAAATTTGACCTAACAATATGTACCCCGAAATGTACCGGTGTGCTTTGAGGTAGGCTCTCGTATACTCTATGTACGAGGAATTGAATGTTTAAGAGATACTTCTGAAATTGGCCCCACGTACATGTGAAGTGGGGAAGAACATTTTTTTTTATACTACTTTATTGTGTGGGGTAACAACTGCGTGGAGTAAAACAAAATTTACAGATTTTGTGCCTCATACGACAATCGAATTCATTGAAAATGACAGGAAATACAGGACAAACCCTTTGTTTTAGGCTCAAATAGTACAAAGGAGTTTTTCTCAAATTTTTGATATATCATTCTTAGTTTCCAAAATATCGAGCGCCAAAATGAAAAATTCGGAAAAAAGCACTATTTCGGCCATAACTTTTTTATTTTTTTACTTTCTCGAATAATTCTTTTCGCACCTTACAGTCACCTTTGCGTCTTTTGAGCCTTTTTTGAATATCATATCTTCGTAAGTCTCCGAGGTTTTAATTACATTTACGCGTTTAAACACTTTTGACCCACGCTGCCCCCTGACAACATTCATTTAGGTATATAATCAGCAGCGCCATATAAATAGGCCATATATTAGGTCCTTACATATGAAATTGGCGTTTTGTCGTACTGGCCACTTTGATCTCGAATATATCTTCTTTGGTTAGGAATTACAATTTCAAATTTATACCGCTATTTACTCATCCATTTGTGTTTGTGTGTTTGTGTCGAAAACCATTATACCACCAGTGCTGCAGAAACTGCTCGAAGGATTAATGATGTGTATGGCGGCGGTTTCGCAAAAGAATACACAGTACGTTTTTGGTTCCAACGTTTTCGTTCTGGAAATTTCGACCTGGAGAACAAGCCCCGTGAACGGCCGGAGAACAAAGTTGATAATGGAGAATGGAAGGCTATTGTGGAAGCGGGTCCATCGCACACCACGGCCGAGTTAGCTGCAGGCTGCGGTGTTAGTAATAAAACTGTTTTAATCCACTTGAAGTAAATTGGGTAGGTGAAAAAGCTTGAAAGGTTGAATTGAGTGCAGCAAACCGACAAACGCGCGTCGACTGCTGCGTTACATTACTCAACCGGCACAATAATGAACAACACATCACATGTATTTGTGATGTGTTGTCTGACCGTCCCAAAGCAATAGGTGGGTTAGGTTAGGTAGGTAACGTTGTTAGTTTATCTGATTATAGGTTTATAACATTTTCCATATGAAACGACGCAATCCAATAATGCCAGAAAATTACTGTATCAACGTTCTCTATTTAATGATGCTTTTGCACGGAATATACAAATATACAATGTAACATAATCGTCACATTCACAATCCAATTTGTTCTGCTCGTCGTTCTGAAGGTAGCATTCCGATCTTAACAACCGCGACGCGACACCGCAACCCGCAACCGCGACCAGCGAACCAGCAAATCAGGTCCTCTAGCCACGCCCACTGGCCGCGCGACGCGATCGCAGAATTTGTTTACCGCTTCATATAAATTCATATAAAGCAGTAGGTCGCGCGACCCGGTCGCGGTCGCATATATCGGCTACTTTAATACGGTTTATTCTGCTCACGTACACGATAACTCTCTGTTGTAATTTCGTACGGTTATCTCACCTCAATTTTTTTTTATTAGGTCATTACATAATAAATTGGCGTTTGGCTTGTAAAGAAGGAACATAAAGTCGATTTTTTTAAAACATGATATATTTATTTAATCAAACTATATCCATTGCTATCTATGCACTTTTACCATCTCGTAGGTAGTTCATTGATTCCTTTACTAAAAAAACCATTCGGACAGAAATCGATAAAATCTTTGAAGGCGCTTTGGACTGCCCCATCGGAATTGAATTTTTTCCCTCGCAAGAAATTATCCAAATTTCGAAAAAAAATTGGTAATCTGTTGGTACAAGGTCCGGGGAGAACTGTGGATGTCTTAGACATTACAATTGAAGCTCCTCTAATTTGGTAGCCGTCTGTTGTGCAGTGTGTGGTCTAGCATTGTCCTGAAGCAGCAGTGGCCTAGAGCGAATGACCAACCTCGGTTGTTTAGCATCTAGCTTTTCTATCACGATTTGCACTCGCTGGCAATAGACATCTGCCGTAATCGTCTGGCCAGATTTAAGAAAGCTGTAATGAACAACACCAGCACTAGTCAACCAAACGCTCACAAGTAACTTTTTTTGCGTCAATTTTCGCTTGGGGCAGGCTTTGGCTGGTTCGCCAGGGTTCAGCCATTGCGATGAGCGTTTCCAATTATCGTACAGGATCCACTTTTCATTACAGGTAATGATCCGATTTAAAATCCCTTCATTATTGTGCCGGTTGAGTAATGTAACGCAGCAGTCGACGCGCGTTTGTCGGTTTGCTGCACTCAATTCAACCTTTCAAGCTTTTTCACCTACCCAATTTACTTCAAGTGGATTAAAACAGTTTTATTACTAACACCGCAGCCTGCAGCTAACTCGGACGTGGTTTGCGATGGACCCGCTTCCACAATAGCCTTTCATTCTCCATTATCAACTTTGTTCTCCGGCCGTTCACGGGGCTTGTTCTCCAGGTCGAAATTTCCAGAACGAAAACGTTGGAACCAAAAACGTACTGTGTATTCTTTTGCGAAACCGCCGCCATACACATCATTAATCCTTCGAGCAGTTTCTGCAGCACTGGTGGTATAATGGTTTTCGAAACACAAATGGATGAGTAAATAGCGGTATAAATTTGAAATTGTAATTCCTAACCAAAGAAGATATATTCGAGATCAAAGTGGCCAGTACGACAAAACGCCAATTTCATATGTAAGGACCTAATATATGGCCTATTTATATGGCGCTGCTGATTATATACCTAAATGAATGTTGTCAGGGGGCAGCGTGGGTCAAAAGTGTTTAAACGCGTAAATGTAATTAAAACCTCGGAGACTTACGAAGATATGATATTCAGAAAAGGCTCAAAAGACGCAAAGGTGACTGTAAGGTGCGAAAAGAATTATTGTGTGTGTTGATTGGACGGTAAGACAAATTAAGTCTACATAGTAGGTAACTACATATTATTTGACAAATTTTAATGAACATATTGTTGGCCAAACCTTTGTGAAGGTATATGAAGAGATTCGCCGAAGAATGAGTTATCAGATTTTCAATAACTAGAATGTTTATCGAAATTTGAAATTCGCCAATAATAATTCATAGAATTTTAATGTTTAGGTAAACTTTATAAGGGTTCTTTTGCCTCTTAGATAGAAAAAACAGAAAATAAATGTAAATGTTGTGTCAGATTGTCAAACGTCACCGTGTAACGAAATCAAACGCACGGTAGTGTGTGTTAACAATCTGGGGTGGTGTGTGTTGTTGTTGATTTTATTAATTGTATGTATTTGTAAGCATTATAAAAAAATATTAGCTATCTGCACAATTTCATCCACATAAACTCTCCGACAATAATCTTTTATTTGGGCTTGTCTATTTGGATAAAAGTTTGTTTTGTGTCGTTATTGTTATTAATTTTGTCATACCGGAGCATCACATTCTCACCGGACAAACACCTATTTTTAAATTCCTCTTGCAGCTCCTTACGTTTTTCTAAAACATCACTCATCAGGGGGATAATTGACTTTTATGTAGATTTCCGTATTTTTTTAGTAATTTTTTGTTTCGATGGCGCTAACTGCAAGAAATTAATGTGTCGTTGTGCTGTATTACAAAAGATATTAGCTTACGCGGCTCACCATTCTCACGCTTCGCCACTGGTAGGTACCGATTATAACTTAGACATTAGAAAATGAAAAACTATCATATTTGCCATAGTAGAGCATTCTCCCGAGTTCGCAATAAGGTCATTTGTCCAAAGGTGAGCGCTAAGGGTCAGCTCACACTGAGATGCGACGCGGAGCGCACTTTTTGAGATAGCGTTTCAAAATTGAACTTAGTTCACTACACGAAACACGTTTCATTGCAAGAGCGGAGCCGCGCTGCGCAGGTATTTTTTGTGTAGTAAGTAAAGTTCAATATTGAATCGCTATCTTAAAAAGTGCGCGCCGCGTCGCGTCTCGGTGTAAACTGACCCTTAGACCTGAGCTTGCATACTTTACGGGCTGTCAATACTTGAAAGAGCGAAGAATGTGAGAACTTGGTAATTGCTTTTACCATACTCCGTAGGTACCTACTGTAGTTCATTCGCGTTAGAGCGTTTCTACATTACGTGATACAATATCGCAATGTGTAGCCGCTCTTGTGTTTGCAATTTCTTTTATAATCCTATACTTTAAACGAAACAATCTTGTTTATATTTAATTGATTTCTCGAGAACGGCTGCAAGTATTACCATGAAATTTAGTATGCAGGGAGTTTTGGGGGAGAAAAATCGATCTAGCTAAGTAGTTAGGTCTTATCCATACGAAACTGCGCATTTTAAGCTATATGTTTTTCTTTTGTCGTGCAACAATATATCAATAATTTCGACTCTAATAAATTAGTCCGATGCAGTTTGGTATGCGTGTATGTATAATTTATGCTTTGTTTGAAAACTCGGAATGTGGTTAGGTTCGAATACGGATCAAATAAATATTTTTATGATTCTTTTTTTTTATTATTCATCAGAGCTCCGAGCAAAGCTGTAATTACCCAGGTAGGTACTCATATATATTGTACATAGATACGATCAAAATATAACCTTGGTCCTTTTTGTTGCAGGTAAGTGGAATCCTCGTTCTTTACGGAGGAACTATTACGGGACTTACAATTTTTCGCCACATTGAGCAAGGTGAGACAAAAATCTGTTTGCAATTATATTTGACGTTCACGAATGACATTTCAAACAAATGGGACCATTGACTTGTCTGTTATCGTCAGTATCTCCTTACGCTATAAGGAGATACTGACGAGTTAAAATGTCTATAAACTAAATTTCTTAAAATATACTTGAAAACCGGCGTGAAATAACGATTGCGCTTGTGTTTCGCTGAGCGAGTGAGATTACCAGAGGCCCCAGGGGGTCCTGGTCCTTAAAATCCCCAAATTACCAGAGGCCCCAGGGGGTTGGGGATTTTAAGGACCAGGAACGCAAGTACGCAGCACCAGAGGAGTTACAAATGTTATAATGTCCAAGGGCGGCGGTAATTGCTTAAATCAGCGGTCCTTCTGCTCGTTTCCTGGTCCATTAAAAAAAAAACGAGTTTTGAAAATAAGTAAGAGTAGAGTTTTCAATACCTAAAAATTGGCCTACGGCACAATCTAGGCCCTAGGCCCTGAAGGGTATGCATACGTTCACTGTAGTTACACACTATTAGGGTCAATTCACACCGAAACAAAACAATACGCGTCGCGGCGCTGCATTATTAAGATAGCTATTGAAAATTAAGCTTTATTGATTACACAAGAAAATGCAAGTTTCATTGTAAGTGTTCGAATGTCAAGTAGCACCGCGCTGCCCGGCGCATGTGCATATATGACTGATGTCATATGAAACGTGTATCTTTTTGTGTAGTGACTAAGTGCAATTTTGAAAAGCTATTTTAAAAATGCAGCGTCGCGTGTCGTCGCGGTGAGAACTGACCCTTACACTACAGAATTACGTAATATATTTTATCCGTAAGAATGTAAGTAAAGTCAGGCGGCCCCGCGGTCTGAGTCTATTAGATAAAGATCTGTATTGTAATTGCTTGTGACGTTACCGAGTGACGTTGAAAACAAATGTGACGTTGACGATGACGCCACAAACAGCTGCGGCTGACGTTGACGAACAATCGAGTGCGACGTTAGAAACGTGCGACTTTCATGTTCTCACGGGCTTTGAAGTAATGTTGAAGAAAATAACGTTCCTAAAGTAAAATGGCACCGTAAAGCTTAACCGTAACCGCTTACGGTAGAAACGTGAAATTTGGACAGTTGTTTTCGTAATATGTAAGTAATTTATTTAAAATTAACGTAGACGTACACTAAGAGGGGATTACGAAATGTTAAATGGGATTATGAAATGTTCAAATGTGAGTATGAAATTATGGGTAGAAAGTTTGTATAGAATTTTTTAAATTTGCACCGATTTTGTTGCAAATTGAGATTCATGCTCTTGAATAAATTTAATTAAATACGTGTCTCGTGCTTTTTTTAATTTAGAAATCACCCTCTGAGGGTGTAAAATAAGGGTCGAAAGTTTGTTTGAAAAATATTTAAAGTCTGCCCCGATTTCCATGAAATTTAATATCTGAATAAATATGAATCATTGAGTACAATATGCTCTTGTCTAATAATGTGTAATAGGTAATAAATGCCTGAAAAATGTTGTCATGCCAGCAATAACATAGAATCTATATTATTTGCGATATTCTTAGCCAGCGCCTACTAGAATTCATAAAAGTGGGATTTCGGTACATAATTAAACAAATTGTAATTCCTTACCGTTTTGGACACCTGGGCGTTGGGATATTTAATTACAAATAAGTTTGGCGATATCTATTACGGTATCTGTTTAAAACATGTTAAATATTGTATTATGTATTATTTGTCATAGAATTTTGAATCATCTGTGTCAAATATAAGGCGCATTTTTCCTCACGCATCTGCGATGGTTCGCTTCCAAATGTATTTCATTGATATTTTCCTCCAGAATAGATAGTGTCACCTTACTCGTCTTCATTAGTGAGCGAGAAGGCGACATATATAAATAAACATTATTTTTCTTTCGAAATTATAAGTTATGAACTAGCGTTTTGAACTGATATATGTTTCCGAAATAACGTACTCAAATAAAAGTGGAACAATTTCAGAATTATAACCCTTGTGCGTATTGTAATTAGACTCCTTTTTGTCTAAGTGTACTCAACAATGATTACCAGCACGTGGTTTAATAAATTCTTTTAAAATGAAACAATCACAAATGTACCTTAAACCTATTCTCGTAAAGTTCATATTCCCGTGTTCCATGCGCCATAGACAATAAAGTACTCGTATGTACAGTCTGTGACGCATGTGCTAACTGCTATTATTTTATTGTTTTTCTGCCATCTGCGGTGGGTGCATTAGTTGATGACATTTATGTCTTTATAACTCGATTTTATGTGTGCACTAGCGTGCGCCGTGCGTGTTGTGTGTTGCTTTCATTATTATTTATGGAATATGAATTAAACCCTAACCAAGAGCATGTCAGGACATGTCTAAGGACTAAGGAGGGTTGCGTAACTATCAACGCGCAATAGGTTTCCTATGAATTACTTCAAAAGTTATTGTCCTATTTCGCTCAAAATAATTTTCCTAATGAGTTTCTAGCACGATCTATAAGCATGGAAACTTTTAAGTTTCTATCCTGTACTTTAGAAATGCCGGAGGAGGGGGGGGGGGGGGGGACTTATAAACCACTTTGGAAGCCGATTGCTCGAAAATGGTTGACTTTCTAAAAAAGTTATGTATAAAACCTTGCCTTTATTTTAAAAGATCTATTCAACGAACTCCACACCTTGGGGTAGAATGAAAAAATATTTTTCATCCCCACTCGACATATTTGGGTTGCCGCCCCCAAAATTAAAACTATTATTATTTTATGATGCCAAAACCGAGATCTATACACAATGTATGACTATATTAAATTTCATTAATTTATGTTCATAATTACAGGAGCTAGAAGGGCGGACAGACAGACGGACGGACAGGGCGAAACTATAAGGGTTCCTTGAGTATTAAGGAACCCTAAATATAAGTTAATATTAGTTCACACCAAAACACGACACGAGTCACGACCCGGCACTGAATTTTTAAGATAGCGATTCAAATTTAACTTTATTCACAGTACACAAGAATATACACGATGCAAGAGCTGCACCGAGCTGCGTAACGCGGCGCCGCTCAGCTATTGAAATGAATTGTGTATATTCTTGAGTAGTGAATAAAGTCGTTGCATCGCGTCTCGGTGTGCGCTGGCCCTTAATCTACACTCGTATAATAAAGATGAAAGATCTGTTTGTTTGTATATTGTTTGCATTGAATAGACTCCAAAACTACTGGACCGATTTTTATAAAATTTAGCACAGACATAGAGTAGGTAATGGGGAAGGCAATAGGCTGCTTTTTATCGCGGTTATACGGTTCCCGCGGGATTTATGTGTGCACAAAGTCGCGGGCAACATCTAGTATGTTATAAGCATGTATATCTCTTGTTATCCAATATTATAATAAATAATAAAATCTTCAAAGTACAGTTTCGATCTAGTCTCATATAACTCTAAAATGGTATTCTCGTAAACGTCAAACGAACACGAACTGATGCGTTTGACGTTGACAGCATGACATTGAGCCTAAATTGATACTGAACTTTGAAAAGTTTCAAGTACGAAAATTGGCTATGTTTGCTATTCACGTGATTATTTTCGGTAAAATCTCGCTAGAGTTGACCCGCGGTCCCGTTTACACACGATTTGACGCGTATGCGAATTCGTCAGCGTGCCAGACGAAACGAGATTATGTCGAAAATAATGCCGAGAATAGGCTAGTTTCATATATCAAAATCAAATGATATAAATTTGTTATTTATACAGTTTCTATCATAAGAAATACGAATACAACGCTATTTTGTTATATACATATGCGATTTATTTATAATTTCGAAAATAAAACTGTAGTTTTACTATCTGTATGACACGTGACCTAAAACGCCAGCCGCCATGTTTTTCTTGTAAGTGACGTCATAAGAACTTAATCAAATCGAATAAACAACAGCGAAAGTTAAATCTAAAGTTGATGCACTACACACTACACACATATGACATTTGTTTGTTTCTGTTCTTATGACGTCACGACAATGGTGGCTGTCGCAGGTTTTGACGCAAACTTTTATCGTTTAAATTTTAATCATTTTTCCTTTGCATAAAAATATATTATTTCCAGGAAATAAAAATACTAGTTGACTATCGGATCGATACGAACATTTTAAAATATATTTGAAAAAAAAAATGTAGAATAGCTTGTATTGTTGACTTTCCCGTATTATATCCCGATCGATGCGCGCTGCAGCGAGGCAAACTGAATAAGTAACAAATCTTATTTGTACAGTTCTCAGCCGGTGCCGGATCTGTGGGCGGTAATTTTATTTGCAATCTAGTTTATTCCAACTTTACCGCCCGACTGCACCGGTACTGTTGATGTCAAATGTAATTCATTCCTACTTTATCGCTCGACTGTATCACTTTTGATGCCAAATGCCATTTCACTGTTACAATATTAATTTCTGGGCATTGGGGTCAGTTCACACCGAGAGTCCGAGACTCGACGCGGCGCGCACTTTTTAAGATAGCGATTCAAAATTGATACACGAAAGATATTCGTTTCGCGTTAGAAATATGCAGCGTGGCTCGACGTAACGTGTATCTTTGTGTACTTAGCAAACAAAGTTCAATTTTGAATCGCTATCTTAAAAAGTGCGCGCCGCGTCTCGTCTCGGTGTGAGCTGACGCTTGTTATTGTTGGCCGAGTTATTCTGTTGGGATAGTTGCTCGTGCTCTCGCTAGGCTTTTGCATATAAGCAGTAAGTACAGTATCCGATCAAAAATAATTAATATCTCTATTCATAGGTCAGTACTTTTTGCTGGGTATTCACAAATCCTTATTACAGTTTACATCCTTAGTACATTACTTACAAATAAAATATATTGTTTTTAAAATTTTTGTCCGTACGTCTGTCTGTTTGTTCCGGCTAATTTCAGAAACGGCGGCACCGATTCTCACAGGACTCTCACTGGCGGATGCATATGATGTTATAATCAGAAAACTTTTACTAATTCTATCTTAGGGTTCCGTTTGACTCAAAAGGCTGCGTTTCCGTTAGTTCTACGCAACCGAAGCCGCGGGCACCAGCTAGTACGAAATACGAATCATATTAATTCCGCTCGATTTGCTATTTCGCCGCGTGTTTGAGCACAAAGAGAAATACGTTGGTTAGGTTTATGCCGGTTTGTCTGTGGCATTACTATACAAGACGGGAGAGAGCTTAAGATGGATCCGCCTTTGGTATAAAGCTACTTTGTAACAGATAAATAAAATGCTTTGTAAGAGCTTTCTCTAGCGACGATGTAGATGTCCGTTGAAATGCTAAGAGCTAGTCCACATGGAGCGCATTCAACGCGAGTTTGGCGTTCTAAAGAACAACGTGTGTGGCGTTGTTGTTTTTGTACTTTATCATATATAAATATATATAAATATATATATATATATATATATATATATATATATATATATATATATATATATATATATATATGAATAGACGAAAACTATAGTATATATAGTTACTATATATATATAGTAACTTGTAACGTAACAAATCGTTTTGCGAGGAAGAGATGGGCAATATTTTTTATTTGCTTATAATTTTTAATCGCGTCAATCTAAATACCAATAATTTATTTTGGATTTGTTTATCTTTAATCAACAACTTTAATTTATAAAAATGTGATATCCGACACTAGGCAACATTATCCTATTGAATATTCGTTAACGTGAATCAAAAATCGTGCTATTTTGTGTTCCCTCCAAAACTCCCTAGGAAGTTTCAGTAAAGCGTCTACCGCTTTACTGAATCGACTGACTTGATTCGCCTGCATTGGCGATTTATTTGGAATTTGACTAGACTTTGGACTTGACGATTTAGAAAAACGTCAGCTCACGTCTTATCTTAACGATTTAACGGTGTAAGCCGAAGTGTGCATTTTTATCGAGCGTATTCAACACCGTTTTTCTAAATCGTCAAGTCCAAAGTCTAGTCAAATTCAAAATAAATCGCCAATGCAGGCGAATCAAGTCAGTCGATTCAGTAAAGTGGTTTTTAATAAAAATATTTACGCCACGGACACGCTAATCCATGTCGCTGTCTTTGTTTGTCAATTAACTTTTTCAACGTATCAGCACAAATACAGGAACATTGATTAGCGTATCCGTTGCGTGAATATTTTAATTAATAAGGAACTCCTTAATACCTAGGTGTGTAGCGGGCTTATTAGTATTCATGTACAGTCGCAAGAAACTTTTTGTAAAAAAACTTTGTATTTAAGTTGTCCATTTAAATTACTTTTGTTGTCGACAGTACAAGATGGCGGGCTATTTTAATTGCACTATCGCAAGTACCAACTCGTAAATCCGAGTATTTATTCGTCCACTTAGCGACTTAAGTTGTCTTTACTGTTCATTAAGTTTTAGTTGTTTTGACGGCCGCCGTGGCTCGGTGGTTAGCGCTTCGGCGCTCAAGCCGGAGGTAGCAGGTTTGAATCTCTGTTTGAAATTAAAAATACTTCCCGTTGTCTGGTCCCTGTAACACATGTTCTTCGAGTACTTAGCACGCTGCACGGGGCCAGATTGACGTGGTGTAATTCGTCCATAGATATTATTTTAGATACTATATTATAAAATGGGGTTGACAAATCTATTTAAGTCTCGACAAAATAAGGATACATCTTTCAGAACATCTATAAAATTTAACGGACTAATGCTTTATCACATAATAAATCTCTCCATGTCTCAAGGGCAGTTTCCTAATAACCTAAAAAGGACCGGAAAAGAAAGGATTATTAAACCGCTTTATAAAAATACCGACAAATTAGACATAGAAAACAATAGGCCTATTGCTCTTATATCAGTTTTCTCCAAAACAATTGAAAAAGCCATATATGAATGTTTCTACAATTACTTTAATAAATTTAATCAATTTGCTCCTCAACAAATGGGTTTCAGGCAAAAATTCACGATGAATGCTGCAATTATTAAATTTCTAAATGAATTAATGCAAAATATTGACAGAGGTTTTGTATCTTGTGCTCTATATATGGATCTAAAAAAGGCTTTTGACTATGTAGACCACGATATCCTGCTTAATAAAATGTACCAATATGGCATAAGGGGAAATGCTTTAGAACTAATACAATCATACTTAAGAAATAGATCACAAGTAACTAGTATACATCGAGTTAATTTAAAAACGAAATTCGAAGAAATACAAGGGCTGCACTAAAAGTATCGGGAATGGAATATTTCCACTGTTCCTGTCATATTAAAATCTTTTTAATTTAATACTCCTTGGTTTTAAAAATCGAATACCGTTTATTTATTTAAAAAAAAATTCTCGGTCTTGTCACAAGGTCTTGTCAAACTTGTTTAGTCGTTGAGAAAATGGAATTGACTCGAGAAAATTCTAGAGCGATGATTTATTATGACTTTCGAAGTGGTTTAACACAAAAACAGTGTGTTGACCGGATGATTTCTGCATTTGGTGATGAAGCCCCATCCAAAACCACAATTTATCGCTGGTTTGCTGAATTTCAACGTGGACGTGTCAAGCTCAGTGATGATCCCCGTCAAGGTCGTCCAAAAACTGCAGTCATCTAAGAAAACGTTGATGCTGTGCGTAAGCTAATTGAGGAAGATCGACATGTGACATACCGCGAAATTCAGGCAACTTTAGACATTGGCATGAGTCAAATACAAATAATCTTGCATGACCAATTAGGTGTAAAAAAGTTGTTTTCCCGATGGATACCGCATTTGCTCTGTGAAGAGCAAAAAGCGGCTCGCGTTGCTTGGTGCGTCAGAACTCGCGAAAGATTCCACGCAGGATCCTCAAATGCTGTATACAACATCGTATCAGGTGACGAATCCTGGATGATGATGCTTCCGACCGATTTCGGCCATGGCGACCACTTCGACTCCTATCCGGCATTTTGGCGCTCATGCGCGCGAAGGTGGCTATTATAACCTATTTTCGCTGCAAAACTCCGTGCACATTGAGGACACGTAAGTACACCGTCTACATAGTGGTATGTAATGGCGGCAGGCGGACGAGCCTTAAGCTGGTCGCGCTTGGTATCAAGGTCAACTTTTCGTTGCTCCTCGAAATCGCGGACATGGCAATGTACCATCCTGCGCCATTCTGGTCGCTGTGCTGCCAAATGCTCCCATTGAGAGGGCTCTATATTGCATCTCTTCATATGCCGCTTTTGGACATCTTTGAACCGGAGGAGTTGTCCGCCATGCTTCCGCTTGCCTTCCTCCAGTTCAGAGTAAAAGATGCGCTTCGCCAATCTTTCCTCGGGCATGCGCAATACGTGACCGCACCACTGAAGCTGCCGACGCATTAAATAGGCCTCAATGCCACCGACATTGGCTCGCCGCAGAACTTCGGTATTACGCACTCTGTCAGACCATCTGATCTTCATGATGGAACGGATGCATTTAAGGCGGAAGCGATCTAAAATGCGTATGTGGCGACGATACACGCACCACGTCTCAGAGGAATATAAGAGATTTGGCAGCACAATTGCCATATAGACAGATATTTTGGTGGCCAACTTAAGGTCATGCGAGCAGAAAACCTTGGAACTTAGCTTGCCAAATGCTGCAGCTGCAGCGCCGACTCTGCTATTGATCTCAGCATCAAGGTTACAGTTGGATGTTACAGTGCTCCCCAGATAACGAAATTTATTGACCTGCTTCAGCATATCCTCACCAAGCATTATGGCTAGTGAGTCGTGACCGTGATTGTCTAGGGACATCACTTCCATCGACATCGAATCCTGGATATACGCGTACGAACCCGAAAAAAAAAACCAATCACGAGTTTGGGTGTTCGAAAATGAGTTAAAGCCAACAAAAAATTGTTCGTTCACGGAGTGTTGCAAAAGAAATGGTGGCCACGTTTGTCTCCAAAACCGGCCATGTTGCGACTATTCCTCTTGAGAGATAAAGAACGGTTAATGCAGAATGGTATGCTAACATTTGTTTGCCACAGGTCGTTTCTGAACTCCGTAAAGAGAACTGCAACCGCCGCATCATCCTCCATCACGACAATGCGAGTTCTCACACCGCGCACAGAACAAAAGAGTTTTTAGAGCAAGAAATCATAGAATTATTAGACCATCCGCCGTACAGCCCCGACCTAAGCTCTAATGATTTCTATACTTTCCCTAAAATAAAGAATAAATTGCTTGGTCAGAGATTTTCATCACCTGAAGAAGCTGTGGACGCCTACAAAACGGCCATTATGGAGACCCCAACTTCCGAATGGAATGGTTGCTTCAATGATTGGTTCCATCGTATGGAAAAATGTGTCAAATTTCGCGGAGAATACTTCGAAAAGCAATAAATACATTTTCAAATAGTAATGTTGTGTCACTTCCTTGATTCCCGAAATTTTCAGTGCCGCCCTCGTACACTATTCTAAAGCAAAAAACAATTTACGTGGTGTTCCCCAAGGAAGTGTGTTCGGCCCTTTATTATTTCTAATTTTTATCAACGACTTTCCAAAATACATTAATGTACCAATGACGATATTTGTTGACGATTGTAATTTATTATTTTTTGACGATGGTAAAACTAATTTTGAACAAAATATAAATAACTCCCTAAATAAAATTATAAAACGGGTAAAAGATAATAAATTAATTTTAAATTCTGACAAGACTAATATTATGACATTTGTAAATAAAAATAAAAATCGACCAATAATAAAAGTTAATTATGACGAGCATAAGATAACAGAAATTTCAGAAACCAAATTTCTGGGGCTTCATGTTGACAACGAATTGAACTGGAATTCACATATCGAAGCAGTATGCACTAAACTACAAACATTTTCTTATGCATTGCATATGTTGTCGAATGTCGTGAATCTTGATACTCTACTCGTCACGTACAATACATATGTGGACTCAATATTAGGGTATGGAATTGTCTTTTGGGGGAATTCCACAAACAATGAACATGTATTAAGCGCACGAAAAGATGCATACGATCCATTTGTAACCTAAAACAATCGGAAAGTTGTCAGCCTTATTTCAAAAAACTAAATATATTAATGTTCCCGGGCATTTTTATTTATGAATCCTTAGTATTTTTAAACAAGAATAATATGCAATTATATGAAAATTTCAGTAGTATGCGACACAAGCGAAAACTGAAAACACCGTTTCAGTTACGTATCAAAAATTACGAAATTTAGCAAAAGTGCATATTATATATTGACGCCAAAACTTTACAATAGATTACCGAATGACATTATGGAAATTGACGATTTGAATAAAATTAAAAGAATTCCTAATGGATATTTTTATGAATATTTAAATGAAATAGTATAAAAAGCTTAATAAAAAGTATTGTCGTTTAGTGTTCCTTTGAATTTTCATATAGTGTCTAAAATAATAAATGTTGTGTGTTATGTAATAAAAACAATTAAATGTTAAAATAAGAATATTAAAAGAATATAAAAATTTAAAATGTAATGTACTTATACTGGTAGCTTATAATATTTGCATGCCAATAAAACGGAAAAACATGCACTATATTATAAATTTTAAATTGTAACATCTTTAATAACATGTTTTATGCGAATAAAGATATTGATTGATTGTTTGATTTTTCTTAATGAGTTTAATGATTTATGCGTCATGCTCTAAACTCGAAATTTTTACATCTTCATCGATGAATTTATAATTACTACGTCAAAATAATCAATGACAATAGTAATATTATGTAAAAAAGTCAACAAAATCTTTAATATTCACGCTACGCCGTAGACGCCTACGCTGCTACGGCTCTACGCCGCTACGAACGTTACGGAGATATTTTTTGCAAAGAGAATTGCGTCAAAACTGTTTGACCTCCTTTCATGAGAGCGATGAAATTGAAATGGGCTTTTTTATTTTCAGTTAATAATTTTAATAGACTGCTTTTGATGCATTTTGAATACTGTTACAATGTACGTCGGTAGTAATTAGCAGGCAGCGAGGCAAACTAATTTATAACTTATTAACCGCCAAAATTATATTTTTTACTGTGGAATCACATGTGCATTCCCAGTAATTAAAACCACTACCCCTAGGGATATGCTCTTTGGTCGATGCTAGTCCCATACTACTTATAATTAAATATTGTTTAATTTCCAATTGAAAAAATTTAAGATTTCGATATACACAGTGCAGATCCAATGATTTTGATGAAATTTGGCACAGACATAGATTAGACCGCGGATAAGGACATAGTGCACTTTTCATAGCGACAAAATGTATGGTTCCTGCGGGATATCTAGTAGCTAATACGTGACAGTATGTTAGTTCTAGTGGTAGACTCTCGGAAGTTGGAAACGACAAATGCTAGACTAGTGACGACCTTGACCAACATTCCTAATTAGCTGCTAAAATCTAAATACCTCGATATATACGTTATGTGGTGTTTAAAATGAGTTGCACCAGAACCTCAATTCACGTATTCAAAGTAGACTTTCATTTTACTTTGATTGTATTATAAGTGAAGCGACTTGTTATCGTAAACTGATTTTGTGACGTTTGGACCAATCAGAACGCGTTAGACGCTGGTTTCACGTTTACGAGAATACCGGTTTGACAGTTGAAGCGTGTCAGGACTTGATTGTAATGGGGGGTTTTAAATTCGTGACATCCGACAGCCTTTTGACACGACAAGGACCGTCGGGCTACCAAGCGCCGCCTGGTGACAGAAAAAGAATCGCAAATTCTTCTTGACCGTATTTGATACCACTTACGCCACCAGATGACGTTATGTGTGAGATGGGGCGTACCCCTAACGGCAGAAAAAATATCAAAAGCCCTCATTGTATTATTGCAGGTTTTATTTGGCAGAATTGAACCTCAGATCTCTAGTCTACAGTCTATGGCTTATCTCTGGGGGTTAGCAGGAACAATTGATATCAACGTAATCGTATCGTTATCGAATGAGAATTGTATGAAAATCATGACAGCGCACATACAAATTGTATTCGATAACGTTACGAATACGTTGCAATTGTTCCTGCTATCCAGTAAAACCAGCTTACGCAACTGGAACACAGAAAAACTTTTTGTTTCTTCGGCGGGATTCGAACCCGCGACCCCCGGCTTGAGCACCGCTCAACCGCTGAGCCACAGAGGCCCCTTTAAAGTTAAATATCTATATTAAATATCTTATCTACGGTTTTTTTTTTCCCACGTATAATACAAAACGTTTACATTTAAAATAAGTAAACATTCTCCATTATGATAAACGTAAAGATTTTTAGCCATACTTAGGTACTAACCAACCTAACACCATGTATGTAAAGAATATTTTGCTCGCCATTGTGATGGCAGAATGTTGGATCCTAGATATTATAATAATTTGTATGAACTTATGTATACCACATTCTTGCAGTAAATCATATTTGAAAGGCTTATTAAAGTTGCAGTGTTCATGTATTAAAGATACAGCTACTTTTTAAAAGATGAAATAAAATAAATGCTTTTGTTGATAGCTTTTTTATTTGTTTCAGGTAATATAACAAACCTAGTCAATCAATATTAATACAACCAGATGAACATTTACGTACATCGCATAGATTGATTTCTATATCTATACTCGTATATATAGATCTATACATTGTCAATATACTCCGAGCACAATAGAAGGGTCTAAATAATGAAAGGGCTTTTAATACCGCCCATGGACGGTATTAGGCATTAGCATATATCTGGAAATATATATTAGACTAGCTTTTGCCCGCGGCTCCACCCGCTTAATTACCGTTTATTATTATTTACATTAATATTTATAACATATACTACATAAACTTATTAAGTATGCACTGGTACATAGCTCTATATACTTTTTAAATGATTTTAACGATAATGTCAAAATTTTTAACTCTTAATTTATTGAACATATTTTAAGATATATGTGATTATTATAAGATATATGATTATGTATTGTACATAAACCTATTATTAAACCTATTATTAAATAAAAAAACATTTACTACATTTCATTCTTAACAATTCCTATCGCTGCGAAAAACGTGATGAAATGTACAAATCCCCCGTCTACTAGTTCGATATAAAAATTTCTGAATACAGCTCCAAAATTTTAATTTCGGTCAGATATTTTTCTCGTACTGTATACCTGTTTTAAAACCACATTTTTCGGTATTTTATTTCGTAGTTTGTGTAAAGTATACCCGGAAATTCCGGACTAATAATAAATGTCCCATTCCGGTGAGGGTTCATATAAAAGTTGGATTGTTTGATTTCTCGTTTCTCTCCGTTGTACTTTAACTATTTAAACTGCGTTTCTCTTGTGGTATGAGATTTAATTATGTAGGACTTGTTTCTGTCAGACTGTATTTTAACCGAAACAGATGTAAAATATTAGCATCTAAGTAGGTACGCTTTATAGAGTTTCATACAAGATCTAACATAAAATAATATCCGTCTTTTTAAACCCCCGACGAACCGGGGCCTTTAGCGACATGTCACTTAACGATGACTTATGTCAAATCCCGTACCTTTTTGATTTCGAAGTTCACCGTCGAAACTATCGAATGCATCTTGACTAAAGGCCCAGAGCGGTGTTATAAGTTCGACGTCTCTGTGTGTCTGTCCTTGGCTTCGTAGCTCCCAAACGTATGAACCCATTTAGATCTAGTTTTTTTTTGTTTGAAATCTGACATGATCGAGAGTGTTCTTAGGTATATTGATATAATTTATATCATCATCAGCCTGCTCACTGCTTGTCAAGCAGTGAGTAGGCGGTTACTTAATTTCGGGGGTTACTTAATTTTTTTCATCATGTTTATTTATACGTTGGTTATCTATAGTTGTAAGCAGAGTTATGTTATACTAATTGTATCCGTTTATTTTCGACACATATATTCGGCACAATACGGTATTTTCCTGGATTTTATTTATGGCATAAATGATTATTAGTCAATGCAGTGCAGACTGATTAGTGCTCTGAAAAATAAGACAGTTTACAATAGGTAATTGGAATAGTAAACTAAAAATTATATTTTTTAAAGATACTGCGGATTGTTTGAAGCACTTTTGTGAGTCTCGTGAAAATGTCCCAATATAAAAGTCGTACAAGTAGGTGACGTCACACGCTACTAATGTTGCTACGAAATGTATGGCCATATGCGCACAAAATTTCTGAATCTCCGATCTCCGAAGTTTGCACGTTTGTTGTTTGTTGATACATACAATAGTAAATCTTTTTGTATTTGATGTAAGTAAACTAATTATGTAGGTTTTTTTTACACTAATGTTTTAAAAAATGTTTCAACTTTTTTGTGACTTCGAAATGCATAATTACAAAACTACACATACAATCTTAATTCTCTTTACTTTTATCAAGTAGTTATACCTATAGATATTTCTTAAATTATTTAAAAAAAACTAAACTTTTACGTGTAGGGAAATACCGAATTCTTCGTTTGATACTTGGAACTTGATAATATATGATTTGAATCTCTGTGGCGGTTGTAATAATGAATATATTTTGTAGACTCGAAAGCGATAGTACTATTTCACGTAATAAAATGCCTATTTCATTCGATATAAGGTAGGGACTTAATAAATGTGAAGGTTTTGGAAGTGGCCTAGTTCCAAACTGCTTTGTAGTATCTAATTTTATATCTTTCGGGATATCTGATACGTTTTTATTAGGGAATCTCAAAAAAGCTTTTCAAGTATCATATTTTCATATAATTTTTGGCTATAATACAGCTGGAAAAATATTTCTTACCTAGCCATTTTAAGTGAAAACGATAAGCGAGTATTATAATTTTAGCCATAACATATATTGCTATATCATATTGTATGTTAGTATTCTTTCTCACACAATTCTCTACCAGTCAGTTCACTCCGAGACGCGACGCGGCGCTGCATTTTTAAGATAGCGATTCTTAACAGAACTATATTCGCCACACAAGAACACACACGTTTAACAGCAAGAGCGGCGGCGGCGCCGCGGTGCCGAATTTAGTCAAAATCAAGTTCAATTTTGAATTGCTATCTTAAAAATGTAGCGCCACGTCGCGTCTCGGTGTGAACTGACACTAAGTGGGAAGCGAGAAGGTGTCAAAAAGTGACAAACTTCAAGGATTGTCTTGCGCTTTGACCAAGGGAGGTAAATTTTACTGTTTGAAAATGTGTAAAACTATTCAAGATCTCAACGTTTTTAGGGTTCCGTATCCAAATGGTAAAAACGGGACACTATTACTAAGACTTCGCTGTCCGTCCGTCTGTCCGTCCGTCTGTCTGTCCGTCCGTCTGTCTGTCCGTCTGTCTGTCTGACCAGGCTGTAAACCGTGCTAGATAGATAGTTGAAATTTTCACAGATGAGTTGCCGCAATAAAAACAAAATATACTAAAAACAGAATAAATTAAATATTTAAACGAGATTTTTGTCGTGTTTTACTCGATATTAATAACGGCTAAAGGTAGTCGCTCCAAATATTCACTGAATATTGAGTTGTGTATTTTGAAACGAATAATTAGAACAGTAAATTAAAATAAATATTTACAAAAAACTTGTTTTTTTCGCTGTTCCTTTATTAATACTCTAGTATAATACTAATATTAGTGCTCCATATTAGTACTAATAGTTGTATAGACTATGGTACGGAACCCTACGGACTCGCACTTGACCGGTTTTCAATCTGTCCCGTGTCGTTTCTTTGTCCTGTGGCGCGGAAGGTCTACTCGGTCGTGTTTTTCAATTTCATGACTCTGTGGCAAAGTAAAGTATTTTCTTAGTACGATGTAAACTTTTTTAATATATGTTATAATATTCTTTGTGTTACGTCGTTCGCTTTTTGAGATTCCTAATTTGTTAAACTTAGATACACTTTGTAAGTTAAAAGACATTGAGAGTTTTTTTACCCGCTTCTAAAAAAAGTCGCGATCACAAATCAAAATACTATTAGCACAATTTTCATTCGTATTAAAGTTACATTTTGTGTACTTATTTTAATTCGGACCCATTATGAATTGGATATCCTACTAATATTATAAAGGTGAATGTTTGTGAGGCTGGATGTTTGTTACTTTTTCTCGCAATAACTACTGAACGGATTTAGATGAAATTTGGTACTGTAGTAGTTTAGGCTCTGGATTAAATCAGGATAATTGTTCCATCATGGACCAGAAAACAAGTGGAGGTGTTAAATTACTGTGTAGTAAAGCGGCTTTCAGATTACGCTTTAATATAATAGCATAAAGTGTATAGCTCATAGCACTACAATATCGCGCACGATACATTGTTACGGACACGTTCACACTGTACTGTACTATATATTATTGGCTTACTATACGCTATAAAATAGCGCGATACGCCGAGTTCATGCTCGCGCGCCGCCCTCTTCCTCCTCCCTCACCCCCGGCCGTCCCGCAAGCGAAACGAGCGCCACACCCATACTGAGCTTGCTATATACTATAAATGCTTGCGATAATATCGCGTAATGTGAATGCCATGCTATATAAACACACCGGCATATTTAGCGGAACACAAAATAATTGGTGAAATAATTTTCAAAATCGGTGAAATAATTTTCAAAATCGGTTCAGTAGATTCAGAGATTACAACCTCACAAATTCATAAACTTTACCACTTTATAATATTAAAGTACTAGCTTTTGCAAGTGACTCCGCCCGCGTAAATACAGCATCCCTCATGAACATTGTACTTTTTCGGGTTAAAAAGTAGACTGTGTTAATCCAGAGCTTAAACTAAGTATACTACCATACCAAATTTCATCAAAGTCAGTTCTAGTTTTTGCGAGAAAGAGTAACAAACATGATGGATGCAGGGATGTATCCATCCACACATCCATGCATCCATACATCCATCTATCCATGCATCCATCTATCCATCCATCCTCACAAACTTTCACATTTAAAATAGAAGTAGGATATATAAAAGTTACGGGTAGGTATATTAATAAGCTGAAAATAAACGTGCTCAGGTCGAGCAAACACATAAGTGAACGTACCTACAATGCACTTTATATATTTCGTGCATATTTCGGCCCATAAATTCATAGGAAAAAACCCAAGCTTAAAAAAAAAAAACTAATAGTGGGTAGGTTATCGGCTCATAGTCGAACAAAGAACTCGAACATTCCAGAACTTCCGTAGGTACCGAATACATAATTTGTCCCAATAATATCTCATATAATTTTCTCAGCTCATAATTACTTACAAATATTTTAATGTTTGATTTGCATATAAAATAACTAGTGAGTATTGTGAATTACGTTTGGCTCATAACATAATAGTAAATTATCGTTGCATTACTAAGTATTATAACTACACACACCGGCATATTTAGCGGAACATAAAATAAAGGTTTGATGTCAGTATCATTTAAGGTTGCTGGCTGGTTTATACGTCATTTAATTTAAAAATAAATATTTTCAAATTAAGAAAACAACTGAACATCACATTTTATGCAATTGTTTTAATTTTATTCAAATACACTTCCTTCTGAGTTTGATTTAAAATTTCATTGAAATACTGTTTTTTGTTAGTTTTTCTTTAATCGCGTATCTTTTTGGAGTTGAGGACCGAATTATGCCTGACTTAGCCCCAACGGAGATTGCCAGGGCACTCGAAATGCGAAGAAATGGTCAAACCTACAGAGTGATATCCAGAGATCTTCGTCGACCAGTTTCAACGATCCATCGCAGTATCCAACGGTTCAGGGAGACTTATGTGAGAGGAGTAGGACAAGGCAGAAAAAGACGCACTTCGAGTAGGGATGATCGTTTCATTCGGCTTCGTGTACGTAGGAACCCCCGTTTGACGGCCGTCCAAGCCCGACATGAGTTAGAAACAGTGCGGGGTGTAACCGTAAGTGAAAGCCAAAGCCAAGCCAAGGCTCCAAGGCTCGAGGTAAATCATCGTAGAAACAGGTTAACTTTTGCTCAGGAACATCGACTTTGGAACGCGGACCAATGGAGTAAGGTATTGTTTAGTGATGAGTGCAGAATTCTCTTAAATCAAATTGACGGCAGGCAAAGAATATACAGACGCAAAGGAGAACGATACATTCATACAAATTTTGAAACTACAGTTGCATACGGTGGTGGATTAATAATGGTTTGGGCGGGCATTTGTTTGGTAGCTCGCACAGACTTGGTAGTGATTGACAGAGGGAGTCTGACTGCAGATCGCTATATCAGAGAAGTTTTAGAAGAAAATGTCGTACCGTTTGCCCCATATATCGGTGACGATTTTGTTTTTATGCAGGTAATGCTCGGCCGCATACCGCTCGGGTAACTCAAGCTTATCTTAATGATATGAATATCACTGTTATGGAGTGGCCGGCGAGATCACTGGATATGAACCCAATAGAGCACGTTTGGGACTTCTGAAAAGAAAAGTCAAGTCCAGAATTCCAACTCCTGCCAACGTGGGTGAACTGCGAATCGCCGTAGTTGAGGAATGGCGGAGACTATCCCAGGAGACCATCGATAACATCATTCTCAGTATGCCTAGACGGGTAGAAACTTTAATAAGAGCACGTGGAGGAAATACGCGATATTAATCACCATTTTTCTAATTTAATTAATTGTTATTTTAATATTAATTTTCACTTTTCCCGGTTACATGAAAAGTTCAAAAATGTACCATTTTTCACAAATAGCCTTTACTCGCAAAATCTGTTCTTAATGTGATCTCATTTTAAGTAAAACAAATGAAACTTTAAATAACAAAAGAAGTGTAGTAAGTAGATTTTAAAATAAAACCATATTCTTTTAATTATGGACCTTTTTTTTGTGTTCCGCTAAATATGCCGGTGTGTTTATATATAACGTTTATATCTTCATATTCTCAAACTTTAAAACACAATATTAATTAACTTAGCATTATTCTAAAAGTTACGGGTTGCATAACATCTCAAGTGCCCATACATACATCGTCGGCTCGCTTCGGTACAGAGAACTTGATTTTTGTGCATTCGGTAGGTAATAGCTACGCGACGCCCGCGCGTAAACAACAGCTGTTACATTCATTCTCAATTAGGTATTCTTCATAGAATAAATAGTGACCTTCACATTGAATTCTTATCTACGTTCTGTGTTTACACAAATATATTATAGGTGTTACGTTACAGCTGTTTTAAAATAAGTCGGCACACTATTGAGATGAAAGCTGCTCATACCTACTTACATTGTTTTCATTACGTTATTTTGTTTCTAACGCGCCCGCTAAGATTTGTTTATATTAAAACTTCAGGGCATTAAAATAATATTACATACGGCTTCTAACGCGTTAATCTCCGCTCACCAAACATACACTAATTCTTTGTTAGCATCAGGCGATCGGTCAGTTCATTTGTTTCATTAACTTGTACACATTTTGTGATTAAATTGTATACATTGTCGGCACATTATTAACATCTATTTTCTGCGTTTTTTTTTTCGCTTATATTAATTTCGCGCGTATTTTCCGCTCATTAGTTCTAAGCATTTGACTTACGAGTAGTTACACGCATATATTTTTAAACATGCCTACAAAATCGCAAGCGGCCATATTTAGGCAAACTATAAAATCTATTAGTCGGCTCAGAGATATCGCATTACCATTACACAAAGGTGACTCAAAATCTAACAAAACGGAGTTTAATGCGCGTTTTAAAGACCTACAAAACTTGAAACAAAAATTACAAAGTTTATACTGCGAAATTTTAGACGACGGCAGTGTTACAGATGAAATCGAAAAATTTTATACAGCCGGTTACGAAAACGCGCTATCCGAATATTATGTGTAGAGGGCTACGACCCCTTGATTTGTATGTCCTTCTTACGCTTGAGTGGTGATGATAATAATACAGCAACAATTCTTATATTCTCCTTTATTGGTGCTTAACACAGATACGTATTAAATATGAGATATGTCTAACACAAATACGTCTACAGTCTACACTGAGTAAGCCTTTTAGCTAATTGAAATAAACCTAAGTAAATAGGCTTTACTCGTGACATCTGTCAATATGACATTGACAATTACATTTCTTAAAACTACTGTTGTCATTATGCAACATTATGATGTTTTAACTGCAGCGGAAAATATAAGTTCTACTTCAGAGTCAAGTCAGCTCACTTCTGCCGTTCTGCCAAAAATTTAAGTACCAAAATTCAGCTCACGCGTTGTGGACTGGCCATCGTTTATTACGATTTTTAGGAGTCTTCGACGACATGACGTCCCTTACAGATGCAGTTACGCTGCACTATCTTTTGTCTTGCCTATCGGGGGAGGCGCTCAGCATGATTGCGCATTTAAAAATCCCAAACGATAATTACAGCGTCGCGCTCGATATTCTCACACGTAGGTATGAGAACCGCCGTGTTCTGATTGATGGGTTTGTTGATATAATACTCGGCCTACCTAATATTCATATTCGATCAAGCTTACGCGCGACGTTTTTAACTCCGCTCATCTCCGCACAAAGGGCTTTAAATAATCTGAGTTTACCTATGGATAGTAATTACGTATTCGTGTCCATTGTAGTTAGAAAATTACGAGGCGAGCTCCGCACACTGTTCGAAAGAAGATATGGCACCTCGGACACTCTGCCCACCTTAAGTGATTTGATTTCTTTTTTAGAGGAGCACGCTCGCTGTATCGAGACCGAATATTCCCATTCAGCGCGCGGTGTTACCTACTCACCACAACAGGGGCCCTCTCGTCAACACTTACCTCCAGCACACTCTTCGCGCAGTCCACGCTTTAGACCAATTAGTCCCGCGTATCCTCGTAATACTCAGCGCTTGCCATCGGCTCACACTTTAAGTAGCTATCACGTCAGCCCGGTTCCTCATTACCCTCAACGCTACTGGCCTCCCTCCCCCCGAAAGGAACGGCACGAGTACGAAGCCCGGAATTCAAATAAACACAGTCGGTTATACTGCCCCAATTGTAGGAATACAGAACACTAACTTATCGCGTGTCCGAAATATAATCATCAGCCCACTCAAGGTCGTTGGGATTTCATAGAAGCCAACGACAGATGTAAATGTCTAGGTCCGCATTTTGAAAATGAATGTCGTTCGACAAACACATGTAAAGAGTTTTGAAATGCATTTGCACTTGAAGGGAAGTGTGGTGATTTTACTACACTTCATCGTCACGGTACTCCAAATTCTCCGGTGTCGTTAGCGCATTTGCTTCCTCCTAATTTACGCGCACAGCCCCGCCCCGCGTGCTTAAGACAAGCCACATAGGTATGTGGCTATGCGCGTAAGTTGTGTGTAGGCCGTGTAGGTACACGGCCTACACACAACATACGCGTGCCCATCAATCATCATCATCAGACCCCAACCAATCGTCTGATCATGCACCGTCTACAACCCATCAATCTCAAAACAAAAAACAATGACTACCTACAATCACGGAGCACATAGAAGATAAGATCAGCCCAATAATTTAAAATCTCATTCAGCTCATAGTATACCTGCATCTCATTCAGCTCATAAAATATTTAAATCTAGTTCAGCCCATCATTCTGCCCAAGTAAATTCAACTCAGCACATAGAAAACCTCATTAAAAACTCCAGTGTTACTTCCGACAGTCGTTTTAAATATATCTGATAAATGAAAATATATCACAAGACTCGGGCTTTATTGGACTGGGGTAGCATGATAACGCTCATAACTCACCGCATGACTAGAAATCTTAAATTGCAACCAAAACAATGTTCATTAAAAATTACAGGTATAGGTGATCAGCACATACAAAATTCTAAAGGTTGTGTCACAATAACATTTCGACCCACACGCCATCTATTACTACTACCGCTCATATTCACAAAGACGTTACAGGTTATTTAGCTATGCAAAAAATACCAGATGTTATACAACACTCAGCTCATCAGCTCATTCTATTGGCGGATCAAGATTATCATACTCCTGCGCCCATTGATATCATTTTAGGCTCAGACGTTTTGGGTCACGTTTTGGATGGTACTAAGATTACTTTGGGCCCGGGGAAGCACATAGACTTCGGCACGATTTTTGATTTTGCACTCATAGGACTCGTTGAACACTCACCTGTATTTTAACGCGATTCACCTGTAGCTCAAGTTAACTCTGCTCATATTACTTATACTCATTGTACTCAGTCGGCTCACTCTACATATTATGCTCATTCTACTCATGATATTTGCAAAAGCCTGGAAAGATTCTGGGAGTCAGAAGATCCCCAGCGTCGTTCTGCTCATTCAAACACGCTACACGAGTAATGTGAACACATATTCAGCTTAACCATCATTCGTGACGATTCAGGCCATTGACTATTCCCTTCCTATCAGATGCACCCGTGTTAGGTAGTACTCATGCTATTGCTCTACGTAGATTTCTCAATTTAGAAAAACGGTTACAATCCGATCACACACTGCGACAAAAATATATAGAATTCATGAACGAATACATAAACTTAGGACACATGACTCCGTGTCATCCTTCTACATTTACTCATAAACCTCATTATTATATTCCTCATCATGGCGTGTTCAAATCAGGTACTGACAAACTCCGCGCAGTATTTGATGGCAGTTGTAAGTCATCCAATGGAGTCAGTTTAAACGATTGCCTGCACACAGGTCCAGCACTTCAACGAGACATTAAACGAAAAAAAACGAGAGAATATTTAGAAATATTCTCTTAAGACCAGACCAAAGACACTATCAGCTCATACTCTGGCGATCGTCTCCAGATCGACCTCTGCTCACATATGCACTCAACACTGTTACATACGGGTTGCGCTCAAGTCCATATCACGCCATCCGCACATTATTACAATTAGCTGACGATGTAGGTCATCGCTATCCTCAGGCTGCCCAAATTTTGCGCAAATTTGTTTTCGTACATGATATACTTTGCGGCCATGACACCATAGAAGAAGCATCAGCACTCCCAACTCAGCTCATTGATTTGTTATCACTCGGTGGATTTAAACTTAGTAAATGGACATCAAACACACCACCATCTGGAAATCTTTGCTCTTGCAAAGATTTCCAGATGGTGGTGTGGTGATTGATCGTCTGGAAATCTTTGCTCTTGCAAAGATTTCCAGACGATCAATGCGAAATGCCTAAAGACTTTGACATCAGCGCAGAGTCTCCATCAGTTAAGGTTTTAGGTATTAGATGGATTCCCCAGTCTGATGAATTTACATATCACATCTCATTACCGCCAGATACCCTCATTACAAAACGTTCAATTCTTAGCATAGTAGCTTCTCTCTATGACCCAAACGGTGCGGTTACACCCGTCATATTCCGCGCAAAAATCCTTTTTAAAGGTTATTGTTAATTAAATTTGACTAGGACGATCCCACTCCAAATAATATTACAGATGATTGGAAGCGCATCTCTCATGATCTTCCGCACATCTCAGATATACATTTTCCCAGACACATCGCTCCACACAAATTCAATTCAACATACTCACTTCACGGCTTCGCAGATGCTTCGGAAAGCGGTTTTGCTGCAGTCATATATTTACAAGAATCAGCTCACAACGGATCTGTTAACGTTCACCTCATGATTGCTAAATCTAAAGTCGCACCGATTAAATATAAACTCACAATCCCCAAATTAGAGTTGTCTGCTGCATTTCTATTATCTCAGCTCATGTTGCGTGTCTCCCAACAATTGTCTGCTCATCTCACAATTACACATCACGTTTGTTGGTCAGATAGTACCATAGTGCTCGCGTGGATAAAAACTCCGCCCCATCGTTTACAAACATTTGAATCAAATAGAGTAACAAAAATTAACTCAAATTCACTCACACTTAAGTGGCGTCATGTACCTTCCCAATTAAATCCTGCTGACTGTGCAAGCAGAGGATTATCAGCTCAAGCTCTCTCCGCTCATGATTTATGGTAGTCTCCTCCATGGCTCAAATTGCCAGAGGATACCTGGCCCAAGATGCCTTCAGCTCATACTCGACAAGACTTGCCAGGGCTCAAACCAAAAAACGTACCATGCAATTTCTCGATACCCGGTGTCGATAGTGATCTGCTCACTCGCTTCAGCTCTTTAGAAAAACTAACCGGTGTCAGTGCCTACATGAGGCGATTCATTCGTAACTGTAAACTAAATTCAAACTCGCGACAACTAGGCCCTCTAACTGTAAGTGAACGTAGAGAAGCATTGCTTTTCTGGATCCGCTCTGTACAGCAGAATGCATTCGCAGAGGATATTCACCGCCTCCAAACCGATAGAATCTGCTCAGTACGACTACACTGTCTGTCGCCTTTTACGCAGGACGGTCTCCTCAGAGTAGGAGGTAGACTCACTCGTTCAGAACTCACATACGATGCTCAACACCCATTCATTTTGCCTACTTCTAGTTCGCTCGTAGACCTCATAATAGATCACTATCATCGCATACACTGTCACCCTGGCACGCACACGCTACATGCTATTTTACGTCAGCAATTTTGGATATTATCTGCACGCCGTACTATCCTTATAGTTTACACAGAACGTTTAAATGCATAGGATGTTTCCGTTGCCGCGCTCAGCCCGAAGTACCTGTCATGGCTGACCTGCCAGCTGATAGAGTCATACCTCAGCCCGTATTTAGTCACGTATCAACCGATTTCGCCGGTCCGTTTCTGCTCAAATCTAGTCAATTACGTAATGCTAAGTTAATTTAGGGATATTTTTGCATATTTGTTTGCCTCACTACAAAGGCGGTTCACTTAGAACCAGTCTCATCGCTCACTGCCGAAGCGTTTATTGCAACATTACAAAGGTTCTGCTCACGTCGCGGACTTCCGGTATTGATACGATCAGATTGCGGCACAAATTATGTAGGAGCTAGGAATCATCTACTAGAGGTACAACAATTTCTCATAGACAATAACGACGCCATTTCTCATAAGCGCTCAACTCAAAATATAACTTGGTTACTCAATCCGCCTAAAGCCCCATGGATGGGAGGCATCCATGTAATTAATGTTAAATCTACAAAGCAACTTCTATACCGTGTTATCGGTGAACAACACCTCACTTTCGAGGAATTCTTAACTCTGCACACTAGAATCGAAGCTGTGTTAAACTCTCGGCCCATCAGCCCACTTTCGTCCGATCCCACGGACTATCAGCCCCTTACTGCCGGCCACTTTCTCATTGGCCGTCCGCTCACAGCTCTCCCCGAGCTGAATCTAGATGAAAGAGTAATATCTCCGCTCAAACGATTTCAGCTCATTCAATCACTCTCTCAGCGCTTTTGGACCCTTTGGACCAAGTCCTACCTCCATCCATCATTCAGCTCCATCCCGAATTCTTAGTGAACGCGAACGCGTGTGCGCATATTTATTTGTGCTCGTTAATATAATACGAAATTCGCCGGCGAACCGCGATAAATCTATCTATAATCCGCTCAACAGCTGTGTAGTGTAGTGAGAAGAAACCTTCGCCCAGATCCAGAACCACCAGCTCAGTAATAAGGTCAGTCCCAGTTGTCTCTAGCCCACACCTATGTACCTACTTCCCTCAGCTCAAAGTCGCATGTGTAAGTCCTAGCTTACACATGTATATATGTATGTATATGTGTGTGTATATGTGTATGTATGTATATATAGTTTGAATATGTATATATGTATATGTGTATGTATGTGTTTATGTATAGTATATTACGATGCTTGATGTTATGGAGAAAGTTGCATGATGTCCGTGGCTCACTACACTTCTCGGTTCAGTTGAAAACCGGTGCCATGTATGGCTTATGCCGAACTGCCCCTTTTTAAGTCACATGAAGACACAATTTGTCCTATTTTATTTACAGCAGTAATTATGGTGCATGTTTCAATTTGTTATTCTCTTTTATTATTATATTCTTTCTTTCAATTTTTCTTTCTAAGGTGTTCTAGTCCAGGGATTCCGAAAGTGAGTTCCGCGGAACCGAGAGGTTCTGTGGTATAATCGTCAGGGCTCCGCCAAAATTATTTATTATTAGCTATTAAATAATACTGTGGTTAAAATTATAATTTTGAAATTTAAAATCCATAACAACGTCAATAAAACACGATGATTTACTTTAAAAAAACCCATCTCAAATAAACTATAACAAATCGTATTTTTTATCACCTCTAGCTGAGTAAACTACAAACTGGATGTTTGTCGCGCCATGAAAATAATTTAACAGCTGTAACAAACTATAGTTTTTGTTTGTTACAACGCGCGCACTTTTTAAGATAGCGATTTTGAGACTTATCAACTACACAAAAAGATACAAGTTTCATTTTATGTGCAGTGAATGAACTTCAACTTTGAATCGCTATCTTACAAATTGTGCGCCGCGTCGCGTCTCGGTGTGAACTGACTCTTGTGAAGTGTGAACCAATGCTTACATGGTGTCTAACTTATGTTCACCTTTTTTACATAAGACTATCCAGGGCAAGAGAGGTATACTTAATATACTGTGTCAAGAGGAATACACTTTTTTGGAACGCACCGGCTCACTTTACAAATAGATCATCTTGCTCATCAGACGGTCCCGGGATACCGGATACTAACGGAAACGGAATCCTATTTTTTTAACCCGGACCGTGACCCCAGACCGCGACCCCGGACCGCGACCCCGGACCGCGACCCCGGACCGCGACCGCGGACCGCGATTCCGGACCGCGAACCCAGACCGCAGTAGGGTCGCGAAGCTACCGATTAGTATGAATTTATTTAGAGCACTGGTTGCGGTCTCGCATCGCGGTCGCATAGATCGGAAGGCTACTTTAAGTTACTCCTTGTAGTATCAGCTATCTGCCATTGAAAGGTCCGTGAAAATTGGTCCAGCCATTTCAGAGGTTAGCCGGAACAAACAGACAGACGGACAGACAAACATTAAAAAAATATATGATTTTTATTGTACCATACCGTATTGACTTTCATAATATGCATTTAGTAAAAAGCTTATAATTTAAAATTACAAACAGACACTTCAATTTTATATATAGTTTGGTATAGATTAAACACGAAGGCTGTTTCTTAGCTTGAAAATCCCTATGACTAAGCAGTAAAGGTGAAATAGAATCTATCTATACTATATATATATATCTAGATTCTATACGAATTCCTCACAAGATTGGGCTTTCGCCTGGCGTGGCCACGCATGACTTGTCTACATCTGACGATAAAGGGCATCACAGGCGGCGATAATACTATATTTGTTTTATGTTAACTCATGATTCGTGTAGAAATGTGAATTGTAATTTAGTAACGGAATTAGATGTTAGAATTTGAGATTCAATTGTCGAAATACAAACATAGAGCATAGACCACCAAAATCATTACCCTTCCTTTTGGCTTCGCCGTAGTTGGGTAAAAAAGATACTTCTGGTGAAGAGTTTGTATGAAAATCGTGGTCTTTTTTCATACAAATTGTATTGGAAATTGACTGAAATTGACTGGAAAATTACCGAGTTCATCGGTTACGATCAGGGCTGACACAACGTTCTTGTGGAGACAACGGAAAACAAAGTCCTGGAGTTTTCTTTCAATGAGTGTTGCTTTGAATTGAGTTTGTAGGACGTCCTGCGGCACCATGGACCGACGATTTGAGGAAGATGGCTGGCAGCGGATGGACGAGGACTGCCAAACATCGGGATAGTTGGCGCTCATTGGGGGAGGCCTACGTTCAGCAGTAGACGGCGATAGGCTGACAATGATGATGATGATGTTGAATAGTGTTCCACTTTTTGGCATTTTGGTCTTTATACTAATTTGGGGTCAGAATACTTATGTCGGGTGTAGCTCTTGTTTAAGAAATATGACTAGTATAAACAACTGTAATTTGTATGGATCTAGTACAAATAACTAAAATCGAAAATTTTGTACATGTATTTTTATTTAAAAAATGTTTACTTGAATTTTATATTAAGATTTTCAATTTTTTTTTCGTTGACTATAATATATAATACCTAAGCATACATTAATTGAAAAAATTGATGAACCTATTCTCTTCGTATTTACCTATACGCATAATGTGTTTATAATGTTTCTATAAAATGTTTTTAATGCATGTTAGTGGTAATTGATATTATATACATTATAAAATATACATGCAGTAACCTAGCCTAAACTAATAATTGCATATTAAAATCTTCTAGTGATAGCTGCTAACACGCACTTTTCTATTCGATCAAAAGTCCCCGCTGGCAGCCCTATCCGAACGACCCGTTAACATGCTTCTAGTGATAGCTGCTAACACGCACTTTTCTATTCGATCAAAAGTCCCCGCTGGCAGCCCTATCCGAACGACCCGTTAACATGACCATGCTTATTACCGAGCTAATGGAATTAGGGACAGATCGACCATCGTCGACCATCGTCGGCCATCGTCGGCCATTGCCACCCCTCTTCGGCTGAATACGTTTTTCGCAAATTAATCCGGGATTCATTGTTTTAGTTTGACTTAATAGCATGGAAGGTCTAGAAGGGTCTGATTGAGAATGAATGTGTAGATTAGAAGTAATTGGAAAGCTTTAGCAAATTAATCAAATTGTAAAGAAATAGATGTTCGTTTAATGCTAGAAGAAGAGGCGCACTAAGAGAAAATTCGTTAATTGTTGCAATTGTATAACGAGATTACATTATGTACAGAATGTTGTGTCGTCTCGAGGCAAAAAGCTTTTAGCAGCAGGTAATAATAGGTTTAATTTTATTAGCATAATATCCCCCTTTTGGAGGGTCGCAACTCTCACCGGTTGAGACCTCCAAAATAGGTCTGTTTGTTTAAAAAAAATCTGACTCGAGACGACTCATATCTCAATATCATATTTTTGTATTTTCGCCATAAATATACACGCTATATAATTCTTGTAAATTGTATTGCAATGCGACGTTATTTTTGGCATTGCGCAGTGTTGTGGCCTCGCGTTTGTCGTTAGTGTGGCTCCAGGTGTACAAACGTGGCTCACAGGCCAACCACTCAGGTCGAGTGGTTGGCCTGTAAGCCAGTATGACCACAATGTTTGCCAAAGCTCAGTGACCCCTAGAGACTGAGGACACTCCGTAACCATTAACCGCAACCTGCAACTTAAACTCAATATTGGTACGCTGTAGCTTTGTATGGGTTCCTTTACAAAGCATTACAGCTATTTTTATGCTAGATTTTGCCCGCGGCTCCGCTCGCGCAAATACAGTATCCCACGGGAACACAGTACAGTGTACTATTTCGGGATGAAAAGTAGCCATGTGTTCATTTAGATCTTAAACATCCATCCATCTATCCATCCATCCTCACAAATATTCACATTAATAATAGTAGTTGAATATTGCATGTATAAAATTATAAAGTTTTTATTCAAATATTTTTTACCTTAACCCTTAACCTTTAACTCTGAAGCAACGTTTGTCGTAGCTTCGCTACGCCTTCGTAGCTGCGCTACGCCTTCGTAGCTCGGCAGTTTGAACTGTCTTTTGTACCCGACTATGGCGAAGCCAAACGGAAGGGTTAATGATTTTGGTAGTCTATACTCTATGTATGTTTCTTTGTTTGTTCCACCCTAGCGCCTAAACTACTGATCCGATGTTTGTGAATGAGGTGTCAAGGAGATTCGTAATAGTGGCCCGGGTTACATAACACGTACTGTGAGTTGTTGTTATTTTTATTAATTTTATGTGATTCACTGCACACCTTCCTCCACATCAACTTTAACTATCTCAAATATTATACTCCTCCGTTCGCACGATTCTCGTAAAACTGCACTGAAAGTAAGTATATATGATAATATTGTCTTTTCATAATAATAATATAAAATTTATTTAATTGTGTTAGTTCATATGAAAAACATATTTCATTGTGAAACAGGCTGGTTCCCCTTCATGGAGAAGCCCTAGCCTGTATAATAGGTAGGAATTTGGATGAGCGTCTTCAATAGGTAAGTGGTAAGTGAAGCCGATAGGAATGGAGTTATGGGAACCCCACGTCACTGTAAGTCGTTCACTCTTGAACTCCGATTACCTAATCGTAGATCATTCATTCATTTGAACACAGACGTCATCGGTAGGTGTAAGGGGAGTGAGGGGTATGAGTGGTAGAGGGGGGCGGGGAGGTCGCAATATCCGGTGGCGGGAAGCGGCCATTAGCACTGAGTATTGTTACGATTGTGTCTGTGAGAAGTGAGAAACTGAGAAGTTACGACTGAGGTAATGTAGTCTTCTCGTTAAGTATGCAGTGAATCATAAGAAAAATAGTCAAAATTGAGCAATGACGCATAGGCCGTGTTCACATTAGCCGTGTTCACATTAGCCAATTACAGTAAGCCATTTTGACATTTGCATTGATCAATGCTTTTTTACCGCGAAGAGACATAACATACATTTTTCTATCTAAGAGTCAAAATAATTCTTGTATAGTTGAAACTTAAGAAATATAATTTATTATAGACGAACTTCGACCACAGGACGACCTCTAGTATAATATATTAAATAAAATATATTTTGTCTCAGGTAGAAACTGGGTATAAATGAAAAGGGCCCTCGAACGACCTTTACAAGTATTTTAAGTTCGCGTTGACTAAATTTGGATTCTAAATGGAATAAAACAGGGTGGAACTGATTTTATAAATAAATTGATCCATAAGAAGCACATCATTATTGGGTTCTAAATTGCACCAAATCAATATCGGTACACACAGTTGCACAGATTTACATTAAAAAAGAAAAAAAGGCATCATAAGACTGCGCGCTAAATTGTCAAAAAACTATGGAAAGCCAAATACAAAGATTGACAAATTTGTGTCCAACCAACACCTGCTGTTGTAGTGTGTACGTATACTAGTGTGAGTTATTAATCTGAGGTATCGTGTGTAACGTTATTTTTATTAATTTAATGTATTTTTAAGCATACTATTTAAAAAAATATTAGTGCAGTTCACTCCTCCTCCATATGAATTTTAAGCGTGCCAAATTTCATACTCCTTTCGTATAACGGAGAACGGAGTACCTACAAAGTTTTTGCTTCGCGCATTAATATATGTGATGATGTAAACGCTTTAAAGTACTGTACAAGCAACTAGTTTTTTTTGGTGTTCTGGCGAGTGTCTGAAGTCTGGGGGTATAAAAAGGCCACTTTAGGTGTTTCATATATTTTTTTCCATACAAAAATCGTGAAATTGTAAAATGGCTACATGATGCACAATAATTTTATGGAATTAACCGAAACGAGCAGACGGAGAGCTTAATGGTATGCGATCACCTTAGACATTCGCAACACCGGAGGAATTACTTCTAATCCTCGGGTTGGCGTACTTGCGTTCCAGGTCATTAAAATTCCCAATCCCCTTGGGCGTCCGTTCTCCAGTAACCTCACTCACTCGGCGAAACACAACGCAAGCGTTATATCACGCTGGTTTTCTGTGCCTGCTGGCCGTGCTGTTTAAAGGTTTAAAGGTTGTCAGCCTACTTACTTTCTAATTCGATTTGTTACCACCCTATTTATTTCAGTTTATGTACTGAGATAAATAGGAATAAAATATATTGTAAAGCTAATTCTTCAGTCTCCGGGTATTATTCTTCAGCTTTAGTTTAATTTGCTCCTCGTAAAGCAAAGGCAACATTATTGAATAGGGTTGTCAATTACGAGTTTTTTTTGCAGAATTTATTTCCAAGGCTATTTATTCTTCGTCACTTTAATATCTGTATTTACTATTCGGTTAAGTTAAGTTCGGCTTAAGCTATTCATAACTAAGTGCACATGTGCTTAGAAAGTTAGTAATTGCTGTACAACAAGTAGGTATCAAACATTCAACTGGACATGGTCCATGGATTTTCTAATTATTCAAGAATTTTAGTCCTTATTTTTCGTGTTTCTCAACAAAAGAAGCTTGTTCGATGACACCCCTAACTGCAAACGATTATGTGAAAGCTCCGAAGAATATAAGTAATTATTTATTCATGGGGGTAGTGAAATAAAACGTGCTCTATATTCTATGGTCCCTTGTTTTAAATGGCTCTAAATTCAATCCTATTTTTTTATATTATAAATGTGAAAGTTTGTGAGGATGGATGGATGTCTGTTACTCTTTCACGCAAAAACTACTGAATTGATTTTGATGAAATTTGGTGTGGTAGTAGTTTAGGCTCTGGAATAAAACAAAGGCCACTTTTTATTCCGGAAGAATACAGTATTCCGGCGGGATAGTCGATAGTCGATAGTATATTTACGCGCGCATCGTGAGCTTATCGTGATAACGACATATAATGCTACCAATTTATATGTCACTTTGTAACTGTGCAATAAAGAAATACTATGACAGGTACATTTATTTGGTCGAATTTCATATTTTATTGACGTTAAAATGAAATTGGATCTGAACAGAGAATATAATATGTTTAAATAATGAAGTACAAAAAATTTGGACTTCATTTATTTAATGTATATATTGTATATCTAGTGATGAAACGAATATTCGCCGCCGAGGCCATCAACCTCACACTATCAGCTGGTTCACCTCTCAGCTGATTTTAAAAAGTAAAAAAAATAAAAACGTAAAAAAAGTAAAAAAAAATTTTTTTCGACTTACAAATTTTTTTCTGCCTAAACAGGAAACGTTTAACATAATCAATAAATGAAGTGCCCAAATTTTCTACAACATATTTATAATATGTATGGTCCTTGTTCATGACTCTTAATTCGATGACAGATAACCATGGGCTCATCGTGATGACGTCATACAGTTTTATGGCACCTGAACCTTGAGATAAGGGATTTACATAATAGAAAAGCCTGTGTCAGAAATGGCTAAGCGATTAACTAACATACGCTAGGTAAGGATTTAAAATGAAAGATAAAAGCCTAAGGACCTATGTTTTAATGAAAGCATAGCTTGTCACTTGTTGTTTTAAATATAAAATTTTATCTTCACTATCGCTACACCTTACTATGAAGAGATTTCAACATAATAATATTGTTCATCTGGCCAGATAACAATTGTTCTTCCTTCTAAAATCTACCTTTTATGAAAATAGTGTCAGTATGAACATGAGGACATGCTCTGACAAGCGATAGCGCGATCCAGACCCCGCTCACCACCATCTAGTGTCAAAGTAAAGTAATATTGTGTGAAGGATAGAGTGAATCAAGAGGAAGCTTTATATGTATAATACATTGCATCCGTGTGAAGCTGGAGTAGGTCGCTAATATAAAACAATAAAAAAAAAAATTCTAATTTTTGTCAAAACCCCACCCTGAGGTGAATGTCGCCATACTTAATAATTATTAGCGTGCCAAGAGCTATTAACTGATAAAGGTTTGAAATCTGTTGGGGGGTGGGGACACTGCCCATACAGTTTTTTGCATGGTCCTTTGAATAGACAAGCGGGGGAACATTATGTTATTGCGAAATATTGTAGCAGGTGACGTCACTAACGCCCCGGCTCATTTCCCGCGCATTTCCATCTTTCTTTTGTTTCGTTTTGACGTTTCTTTTTTTATTAACTGCTATAAACAATGAAAGCTGAAATGCTTTAATACTTAATGAGCTTGCTTCATAGTAGAATCATAACTTAAATAAGAGATGTACTTACATAGGTAGTTATGAAATGATTGAAAATTACAGCACAATTTGTACAAAACCGGACGTTTTCATAATACATATTTAATAATAATATATATTAACGCTTCACGCCTCGTCAACCCAGCCCCGTGCTAAGTACTCGAAGAACTGAAGAACAGTTTTGTAGTTCTTTATTTTATATTTTTTGTTTATTGGTATGAATTAATAAATAAATATAATATAATAATAATAATAACTTGTGTTACGAGAACCAGACAACGGGAAGTATATTTACCTAATACTTTTATAATATATTATACAAACTTTTTATACACACCCATGACCCAGGTACACAAAAAAACTTTATTCCTGGGTCATGGACCGGGGGTGACTTGACCTACCTAAACCTACTTTACACATAACCAACGCGCTCAACCACTGAGCCACAGAGTTCGTCAAAATACTTAATACTTGTGCTTATACTAGGTAGATGAAAATTAGGTCTTTAATATTATCCTTTGCCTCGCTCGTCTAATATTTGTCCCACGGATTAAACTTGCAATATTAAGGGCATACATTTCCAAGAAAACATTACTATTTGACGATATAATATACTCTTCGTAAATATTTAAATATCGTACAGTCCTACCGAGAGTTCCGCGACCTTTGAGTTATGGGACAGTGTTTACTTTACAATATTTTGTGTACAAATTTCCGGATTCCTCTGGATATGATGGTTAGGGAAAAACGTAATATACCTATTACCTACGTGGGGTTATATTAAAATACTAGTCGGTGCCGCCAACTTCGTTTGCATGGAATTAATTGGTTTAAAGGAATCGGAACCCTATTTTTTCTAAACGAAAACCTAAGATAAAACTTGATAAAGTTACTCCTTGTGAAAGACAGACCAAATCGTTTCAGAGATTAGCCGGAGCAAACAGACGGACAGACAGGCAAATCTTAGAAAAATATGTTTTTTTTTGGTGTAGGTACCGTATATGCATATAGTAATATGCTGTAAAGTTGAAATTTTGTTTATTACTAACAGCCGAATACTGAAACGCTAATCAAAACTAAGCGCCCTCCATGCAGGCTGTCGCTGTCTCTGCTAACCGAAATGACAATGACGGCATGTGACTTGAGCGTCACTTAGTTTAACTATCGTTCCTGTATTCGGCCGGCAGCCTGTTACTTAAAGTACGTTCAAATTATTAGTAGTGTAGTCTATTTAGACCCAATTTAATATTTTTGTTAAAGTGTAACTCCTCTGGTGTTGCGACTTGCGTTCCCAGTCCTTAAAATCCCCAACCCCCCTTGGGCCTGCGGTAACTCCGGATTATGCCGAAGCGTGGCTCTTCCACAATTAACGCTTTTCCAGGTTTTTCAGTGACTTGCATGGGTCTAATCTTATTTATATTAAATATATCTTATTTATATTAAAATATGAACACTGGTACCGGACATTTATCTCATTGCCGAGTCACTATTTAATATTAAGTTATAAAAATAAAATTTTCCACATACGGTTACAATTTTTTTATGAGTAACTAATTAAATGGACTATCTTGAATTTCACTTGGTTTCTACGACATTCATAAATTTTGGCAAAGGAAATACTTGGCTTTTTCTTTTCATTTCTTTTTGTAGGATACTCGAAGACCAAGGAATTTGGGGTTTTAAAGACCGTGAACGTATGTATAATTTCTCCGGTTTTGCGAATGTCTTAATGCGGGAGTAATTGCTTACTATCAGGTGGTCCATTAGCTCGTTTCTAAATCCATTCCATAAATAAAATGGTTAGTGGCCGTGGACAACAGAAGAACCACAAGTGCGTTCTCGAATAATTTCCTCCTTTGTATCTTTCAAAATAGCGTTTTTTGCTGCTTAATATCTCCTAAACTATGCACTCGATTTTAATGAAATTAAAAACAATAGCTTGTGTCGCTAACGACTTCTCTGCGACAAAAATTCAGACCGCTGTCCGCTAACTTAGTTACAAACGAAAATATCAGCGAAATGCTTCGAGAAAAGATAGTTACCGCCGCTTAATACTTGGCGATACCGCTGCCGCGCTATCAGATTATATATATTCTTTAGGCAATGACTTTGCTTTCGCTTTAAAATCAGCTGTTTCTGTGAGGTTAAGGACCTCATCGCCTTGCGGATCGCAATGTAATTTTATTTAGTATATTATATTTTATTTAAACAAAATTAATTATTTTTCCGCTTAAACGTCTTTACATAAGCTGTAGATCATATGCCCAAAATATCCGTAATTGATTTTACCAAACCTTATATATAGGTCGAAAGCATTATTAACAACTGCTTCGGAAGATTCTATCATTTGAGTACGTGATCTACGCCAACTAATTTCTAACACAGACATAATGACAAAGGATATAGACGCTAGAGTTGGTAACGCATGGAAATGTTACTGGAGGCTAAGAGAAGTAATGATGAACAGAGAAATAAAGACGTCCGTCAAGTCAAAGCTGTACCAGTACCAGTTCTAACATACGAGTGCCAAACCTGGGCTCTCACCAAAGCGCAAAACAAAAAACTAGAAGTTTGTCAAACAGCAATGGAGAGAAGAATATTGAATATAAAGAAACCTGAGCAACAAAACTATTCGAAAACGAACAGCAATAGAAAACGGTACGGCAAGGATAAGAAAATTCAAGTGGCGATGGACAGGTCATATATTAAGAGGCACTGATGGTTGGAATAAAAACATGATATTCTGGCATCCAAGAAATGGAAAAAGAAAGCAAGGTATAGACAGTTTTGAAGGTTCCCACCGACGAAATAAAAAGAGTACCTGGTAACTATGGACAAGAAAGGCGCAAAGCAGAGCAGAGTGGGAAGAAATGGAGGAGGCCTTTGCCAAATCTGGTCAAACAGACGAAGTTGTTGGTGTCATCGACTCAACAGAGTCGTAATTTAACTTTATATTTGTAAAATTGTATTTTCTGTCTGAATAAAGACTATTATTATTATATATCTATATGGGTCTATGGTAGAAATGAACATAAATCGGAAGAAGTCAGTGACTTTGACGACTCTATAATCTTTACACGAATCAATTGTAAGCGAATGTACGGTGTTGTTATGACGGATTATAGTTTAAGATTGATTCTTAATCCGAGATCAGTACAATCCACAGGTTAATACTTAATGCTTGCTGATACATAACGTAAACTACGTCCTGTCACGCTACGTCCCGTGCACGTAAACCGCACGTGACGGGATCGTGACGAGCTCTCTAGTGGCGGGATTACGGATGACTGAGATTACTACGACTTGTAGATGTAGTTGACTCTATAAGGTATGAACAGAATTAAAAGTTAAGCAGTGAGCGAGCTGATGATGATGAATTATAGCTAAGGACACTCGATCATGTCAGCTTTCAAAAGATACGTCTTTCCAACCTTGTTGCGTCATTTGTATACAGTTCACACAAATAACGAGTAAGAATTGTTTACATTTTGGAAAAATGCCGTGTCTTATAGCGTTCAAACTGTAATATGAACAAAAAGAAAAATATGACGTTTGCAGAGTACACGTGTCAAAAGTGACACTTCATTCATAATTTAAAATCCAAAAATACTATCATCGTGCCTAAAGCACATCACTGCAAAAAAGAGAAATTATAAATTGTACATTAGTACAGGCGCTAGGCTATCTGTGTATTAAGACTTAATAAAGTTAACTACTTGTGTAAGAAGCATAAGTTGCTTCCGACAGATAGCGTTGTATCCAACATCATGTCGATACACGTATCGTGAGTCACAAGACCGCTAAACAAGTTACACTTCAATACGATGCAGAGAAAATAAATTTTGTGTTGGCGAGCCGGGTTTAAAATAACTATGCGTAGAATCTTAAACAAAATATCGAAACTAATATCCTTGTTGGATGATAATATGAACTTCTATGGAAATACTAAATATCATTGGGGGGTCTTATATATACAGCCCTCTTACAGTATAGTGTAGAATAATTGTAATTTGTACGAAAACTCCCGCATACATTATTATTATTCAGGTCATTATTGTTCTGGCATTTATTATACAATTGGTGGAGATTTTCCAAGCCGATGAGCCTGGATGTAAGACGCCATACTGTCTAGCGGTATCATTTTACTACAAGTCCTACATACTTATGGAGTCCTAGTACAAATTGTGAACGAATCTCATGAGAAAAAGAGATCTTTTATTAAATATATAAAATTATAATAATAACAATAATTAATGTACAATTGTTAATGCAACGAAGTGTAGTTTGTAGTGTGTGTGTAGTGTAGTTACGAACTAAAGTAAAATTATAATTTTAATACCTACCTAGAAGTTGTAAGTGAAAATTTCATATCGAAATAAAATTCTTTAAAGTCCAATAAAATATGCTGAGCGTCTGAAGAGGCCAATCAAAGATTCTGTAAAACATTTTAGACGTCTCCGGGGACTAGGGTCACATTGCTGTAAGATTTTGTCGGACTTTGTAGAGTATCATACAAACTTACATTTTAAGTTTTATTAATATTTCTTTTTTATAAACTGTAATAATACCCTGTAACTTTCTATTGTAACTTTTTGTTTGTAAAAGTTAAATTCGTTGCGTTGTAAACGATATGTCGTTTATATATTTGCAAAAAACACTTCTTGGAGAAATTATAATGATTGCACCTACTGGCTAAGTGCCAAACAAAATCTAAATTTGAAATAAAGAAGGGTTCCGTAACTATATCCGCGTAAAAGGTTTTTTCAAATTACTTTAAAAGTTACCGTCCGATTTCGTTCAAAATAATTGTCCTAAAGAGTTTTTAGCATAATCTATCAGCATGGAAAATTGCATTTATATTCATTATTACAGAAGCTAGAAGTGCGGACAGACAGACAGACATAAATACAGACAGACATACAGACAGACGGACGGACAGAGCGAAACCATAAGGGTTCATTATGTATTACGGAACCCTAATAATGGATTGCAATTCCAATCTCTTGCTATTATAAAACTCGAGAATGGCTAAGCCGCCGTATTTGTCTAATTTTTGTTTTAAAATGATTTTGCAAGGTCAGGGAAGGTTTAAACGGTGAGAAATATAAGAAAAATTGCGGGGAAAAAACTAATAATGAGGATTGAATTTTTTCATACTAACTGTTCACTGTTTGTAATTGGTCCGTTGACTGTCAAATATTTACATTTGCATTCAGTTTACCCGGTTTGGTTTGTTTAAAAAAGTCGGCCGGCCCCTGTAGGTTGGTAGACGTGTAGAATGTAGACGTAGGCGTCAGTGTTGGCGTAGGTGTAGGTGTAGATAATTATATTTATTCCAGTTTATAGTTATGACAGAACAACGCGTGTCGGGACAGCTAGTACTTACTAAAATAGTATTATTCAGTAATTATAGCATTTATTGAAGGAAAGTGAATTATTACCTTAGTTCGAAAAATGAACAATAACCTGTCACGAGATGCCTGAATAACGTCGAGATTATTTGCCAACTATCTGTTGCTTGCCACATGCGACGTGTTTTAACCACCAGAGTATAGAGTCAGACAGTCTAACCTACCGAAGTTTTACTTCAAAAATTGGTATTTTATTTCTGTTCGCTGTATTTCGAACTCATAGCCACCCTACCTGGGCTATAGCTGAATCCGAATAGGATATAATGGGAATAGGCCGAATAGCTGACCTTAGCTCGCAATTGTTTGGAATCGCCCCCTCGGGACCTAGAGACAGACAGTATTAGAATTTACGGTCAAGAATGTAGCCTCGAGTATTTGTACATCGTTAGACAACCTTATGTCTCGGACAAACTTTATTCACGCATTAATGCGCTCAGGATTTATGCATGTTGTGTAACCATTGCGACTTGTGAATAGTTCTGGTTTTTTCTGGATATTTAGACTGAAATAAAAGGAATTCAACTCAATCTCATCACATTAAGGGCCTGCTGCAAAATGTACTTATAAGTCAGATAGCTTATTTGCATGTTTTGCTCTGTCGGTCGATATGAGTCTCTGTCGGTCGATACAAGCTGGATTTCTTCACACATCCTGTTGTTATGTTAACTTTGTATACTTGTAGTCTGTAACAATGTGTTTACAGTTTAGAGGTAATCATTTTCAGGAAGTTCCTTATGAATGTTTACATTATTGTGAGAATTATTAGTGCGACCATGAGTTATGTGCATTTAAATACAATTTGTTTATTATACTTTGTACTAGTATTTGTTCTTTATAAGAGAGCGGAAGGACAAAAGCGCTGAAGCTTTTCGGCTGGAAAAGATACCCAAGGCCTTACAGAAAACGGGCGTTAAATAACGCTGTGTTTACTGGAGTGTTATTTCATGAAAACAAAGATCTATGACCTAACTTATATAATTACTTTTGGTAAAATCTCATCCGTTAAATCGCGCGTGTGCTAATACGAAAGCCTACGCTACGCAGTACGTAATACTACGTTGAAACCCAACCGAGATTTTAACAAAAACTATTAGAGGTCGCCAGCCCTATTCTATTCGCCCATAATAATTCATATATTTTATTAGTTTGAACTTTTCGAGGGTTCTTTTGCCTCTTAGATAGAAAAAAATGTAAAAGTTGTGACAGATTGACAAAATACCTATGCAAAAAAAAAAAAAAAATCAAACGCACGGTAGTGTAAGCTATTAATCTTAAATTAAAATAGTTTTCTGTATTAAATATTTCTAAGCGGTATTAAAAGAAATATTAGCTCTCTGCACACATTCCTCCAACGAAACGGTAAATGACAAATTTCACACTCCTCCATTTTTGTAAAAAATTTGTATTTGGGTAAACCAGCTTTGCTCGGAATCGCGATAAATTTAAAAAATAAAAAGAATCACAAAAATATTAATGTGACCGTGATTCCAACCCAACCACATTCTGAATTTTCGAACAAAGCAAAAATTATTCATACATATACCAAACTTCCAATCGGACCGACATAATAGAGGTGAAATTATTAATATATTGTTGCACGACGAATGACACAATATAATATATAGCTTAAAAATACGCAGCCCTAGGGATCGATTTTTCTGACCCAAAACTCCCCGCGTAGGTACTTAATTTCATGGTGATACTTGCAACCGCTTACGAGAAACCGATTACTTATATACAATATTGTCTCGTTTAAAGTATGAGATATGATGATAAGTACCTACGTGAATGCTTTAGGATTTAAACCATAATAATAAATGTTGGTAGTTAATGTAAACGATCGAAGCAAACTCAAACAAACATAATATTTTCGCATTCAAATTACACAAATATACCGAAATGTAACGCTCCACCTGTAAGCGCAATTTAGAAATTCTACAGTTTAACAATGGGTTGAAAATTAACGTTCCAAAAATTGCCTAACTTTTACTTGGGCTGTCATGGCTTGAAAATAAATATGGTATTTTAAGATGGTTATAAACTTGTTAATTAAATCTAAGAAGCGGCAAAATAAATGTAGGGAGCGGTATAATAATCTGATTTCGAGTTGTCGGGATTCCACAATGACAAAAACTTCTGAAGATGGACTTATCCTAATTTGGTTTGAGCAAGATATACCTCATCTTCGTCTTATTAAAAATATATTTAGTTTAATTTACGACCTCTGTAGCTCAGTGGTTAGCGCCTTAGCGCTCAAACCGTAGGTCGCGGGTTGGAATCCCGACGGGGGACAAAAAAGTTTACTGTGTTCCTGGGTGAAAGATGTGTATTAAATAATAAAAAAAATTAATGTACTATGTATAGTATAAAAGTATTAAATATATTTCTGTTGCTGGTACCCGTAACACAAGTTCTTCGAGAACTTACCACGGGACCAGATTGACGTGGTGTGCTCCAAGCTTATAATTTACTAATTTCGTAAGAAGAAAATATTCATTTAAAACGTTCTATTTTCAAACGTAACTACTAAGGTATAACGATTCTAAAATTAGCTTCTACCGTCGCTTCGTCTTTACAGATTGGTATCACTATTAGCCAACTATTAGTTCGAAGTAACCGTTATCCTACATATTATTATGACATTATAGCGAATTTAAGTTTGAGAATTATTTCTTCTGTAGTTAGATAACAGTATTATTTGTTATATTTGGTCGCAAAATAGACCGAAAACAGCCAATTTATGTCAAATTTGTAAACGCGCCCTTAGTTAGAAAATTGTGTACCTACGCATTTTATCAGGATTTTACAATAAGTATAGTAATAAGTAAGCAATCAGTTTTCACAACATCAATTCTCCATATGCCCGGTTTCTGAGGTGAATTTGTCGGTAGTTTATATATTCATTAACGCTATTGGTTCGATAACTTGTTTGTTGGTTCTGAAAAAATAGTGACTGATAAACAAAGTTTAACTTAACCGATAAATGAGGTCTGTTTATCGATTCCATAACTCGTAATTGACATTCCTACTGATAGCTGATACAGAAAGGAATTAAAAAACTTTACAGAAAATGATTATTTTTATTAGTTTTAAAAATAGTTTAAAATGAGGGTGTATTTGATTTTTTTTTGCCGCTAGGGCTAACCTAACGCACACAAAGCGTCATCTGGTGGCGTAAGTGGTATCAAAAACGGTGAATAAGAATTTTCGAATTTCCTGTCACCAGGCGGCGCTCGGTAGCCCGACGGTCCTTGTCGTGTCAAAAAGCTGTCAGATGTCACGAATTTAAAGATTTCATTCCTGCTACACACCAAACGATTTATCGTTACGATTAAACGGCGTATAGCCGAACTGTGCGATTTTTAGTGTATGGCAAATTGTCTATGATTGACATACACTCGATCAATAAAACTGCACAGTTCAGCCCACACTGCGATTGTTTTAACGTTACTATAAAATGTTAAGTGTGTAGCGGGCTTAAGATGCTAATCGACCAAGTGTGATCGATGCCTACGAAGCTTCCCCGTCCATGCTGTTAATAAAATATTGGTCGCCAGCTCTTCGGCAGTAAATATTTTTCAGGGCGTTTAATTGTCCCGCCTGTCGCCTAATGGAGATGATTTATTGTAATGTTTATGAACTCGCATTTGTGATGAAGAAGCAGTTCATTATCATCATCAACAAGAATGAGAGAAATTAAAGTTATATACAGTGTGTGTTGTTTCCAGGCTAAGAGATTTTAACAGCTGTTAATAGTTTTAATTTTATCGACAAAACCCCCAAAAAGAGGGTTTTGGGGGTCGCAATTCCATTACCCCCCGAGCTACAAGCAGTTGAATACAATATGTTTTGGTTACAACCTTACTTAAAATGCAACTAAATAAATAATATTAGTTTTTACTTTTTAACATCAAAAGGGTCTCATTTTATACCTAATATAAGGTCATTACATATGAAATTTGCGTTTTGTAAAGGAGGAACATATTATAGTCGATTTTTTAAAACTTAATATATTTATTTAATCAAAGTATACCATTGCTATCTATGCAATTTTGCCATCTCAAAGGTAGTTCATTGATTCCTTTACTAAAAAACCATTCGGACAGAAATCAATAAAATCTTTGAAGGCGCTTTGGACTGCTTTGCAAGAAGTTATCCAAATTTCGAAAAAAATGATAATCTGTTGGAGCAAGGTCCGTTGAGTACGGTGGATGTCTTAGACATTCCAATTGAAGCTCCTCTGATTTGGTAGCCATCTGTTGTGCAGTGTGTGGTCTAGCATTGTCCAGTGGCCTAGAGCGAATGACCAACCTCGATTGTTGAGCAGCTAGCTTTTCCATCATGATTTGCAGTTGCTGGTAATAGACATCTGCCGTAATCGTCTGGCCAGATTTAAGGAAGCTGTAGTGAACTACACCGGCACTAGTCCACCAAACGCTCACAAGTAACTTTTTTTGAGTAAATTTTCGCTTGGGGCAGGCTTTGGCTGGTTCGCTAAGGTTTAGCCATTCCGATTAGCATTTCCGATTATCGTACAGGATCCACTTTTCATCACAGGTAATGATTCGATTTAAAATCCCTTCATTATTGTGCCGGTTGAGTAATGTAACGCAGCAGTCGACGCGCGTTTGTCGGTTTGCTGCACTCAATTCATGGGGTACCCACCTTTCAAGCTTTTACATTCCCAATTTGCTTCAAGTGGATTAAGACAGTTTTATTACTAACACCGCAGCCTGCAGTTAACTCGGACGTGGTTTGCGATGGATCCGCTTCCACAATAGCCTTCAATTCTTCATTATCAACTTTGTTCTCCGGCCGTCCACGGGGCTTGTTCTGCAGGTCGAAATTTCTAGAATGAAAACGTTGGAACCAAAAACACACTGTTTTTTCTTTTGCGACACCGCCGCCATACACATCATTAATCCTTCGAGCCGTTTCTGCAGCACTGGTGCCACGGTGGAACTCGTCCTCGAAAATAATACGATATTTCAAGTTTTCCATTTTGTAAACAGAGTGACGCAAAGAAAAAACCAAAAGAGGAAAAAGCAAATGAATTACGGTTTTCGTAACACAAATGCATGAGTGAACTGCGGTATAAATTTGAAATTGGAATTCCTAATCAAAGAAGATATATTTGAGATCAAAGTAGCCAATACGACAAAACGCCAATTTCATATTATGTAAGGACCTAATAATATTCTTTACATTGTTGAATAATTATACATTATAATACAAAAGATAAGCATTAAGCAGCGCTGTGTCGCACCGAAAAACAGCTCGTGTGAACACTCGCCCTTACACTCCGCGGAACATCTGGGAGTGATAAACCTGCGCAATAATTCACCCGTCAGGTTGTGTCTACTGGATAATTCCATCCTTAATCAAAAGTTGAAGCTTCCGTGTTACTGCGATGTTAAATACAATAAAAAGTCTTGCCATGGCGCAGTAGGCTGGATGGACTGATGGACCTATAGCCTGATGCCCGTTACATTGACAAGAACTCGTGGCGGACAGTTCGGCGCTATATATATATATACAACAGCTGAAATGCTTACAAGTGGGCTTCACCTGTCCGAGCCTTCCGCCTAGTTCCCACAAAGCAATATAAAAAAAATATAAATAAACAATATAAAGCCCATTTTTGGGCTAAATTTTTGGGTAAATCTTAAAAAATAACGAAGATACAAACAATTTCAATTTGCAATAAGATAGAGAGCGATATATCGGCCCGTGACATTACGAGGTGCTACCGCCATACATTTGTCATGATACATCGTATGGCGGTAGCAGATTGTGATGTCACAAATCGTTTTGCGACAGAGAGATGGGCAACCTTTTTTATTTGCTTATAATTTTTAACTCGCGTCAACGTAAATACCTGTTTATCCGACTACGGCGAAGCCAAAAGAGAGGGTAATCATTGTGGCATCTATGTGTGTATGTATGTAATATGTATGCTTGTTCCACCCTAACGCCTAAACTACTCGATTCGATTTTAATGAATGAGGTGTCAAAATATTCGCAATAAGGGCCCGAGTAATATAGGCCATTTAATTTAGGTACGAAGTCGGCTTATAGTTTCTATAAAAAATGAAGTTATTCTTTTAGATTTATGTATCTATATTCAACAATTTTAAAATGTAATTAGTAACAATGTGCTATTCGACACTAGGCAACATTAATGCTGTTTTTCAGAGACGTGTACGCTCCCCAAAGCTCTTTACACCCCGCGTAACTGAGAGTGATAAACTTACGCAATCATTCTCCCATCAGTACCTATCCACTGGATGATTCCGTTCTTAATCAACGGATGAGCTACCTCGTTTTTGCGATGCGAATAAAAAAATACAAAATGGCGGATTAGGCTGTGTAGTCCCCTGTGTTAGCTTACCGCGATTTCCACGACCCACAAACATAATAGTAAGATTCTGTTTCGACTTTCCATACAGTTTCAGCTCAAGCTTACTGGACAGGTGTAACTGTGTAGGCAAACCTGCCAGGTAAACCCTTACGCGTATGGCTAGCTTAAGAATGCTTATGCATCAAAAATAAATTAAATAATCTTAACCTTAAAAATTATAACAGATCAGCAGGTCTAAAATTGCCGCATTAAGTGAATTGTACTATGAAACATCAACCTTCGAAGAAGTTACTCTTAAATTGACAATTAAGCAATAGGGATGTTGCCTAGTGTGGAATATCACATTTTTATAAATTTAATTAAAAAAATGTTGATTAATGATACGTAAATCTATATATAAGCAAATAAAAAATATTGCCATACATTTTGCAATGACAAATGTATGGTGGGTGCACCTCATGATGATAATCACTCCAGATCCAACCATCTATCCCATGGTTGCTGTATAATTTACCTTTTCCTTATTCGTGTATCCAGTCAATCTTCGAGGTTAATTTACTTTGAATCCTTTTAGCAGCTGAAGCGTTCTCGCGATCTTTCACAATATTAATATAACTAGACGCCGGCCTGTGGTCGAAATTCGCCCATAATAATGCATATAATTTTTAAGTTTCAACTTTGTTAGAGTATTTTTGGCTCTGTAGAAAAAAAAATGTAAATGTTGTGACAGATCGACAAACGTCACCGTGTAACAAAATTGTACCTATAAATATCGTCGTCACATCTCAAACAAAAAGTGTTAAGATCGCGCTCCTCAATTTAATTAGTTTTCATGTGGAAAAACAAAAGTTACAAGATAAATTATTGTGCAACTTGTTAAACAATATTAGTTGGATAAGCGATAGTGTTATTTACGCGTAAAACAGTGGATTTTTGCTTAAAAACTGCAAAGAAATACGTGTTTGACACATAACCAGTGGAGAAATAATTATTAAGTACCCTCAACTTTATCACTTTTGATACTGATAAATTACATTTGAAGAATCGACACTGACACCTGTCAAATATAGTGATACCAGTTTCTAAAAAAAAAAAAATGAATTCCCAGAACAGTTCGAACTCAACTCAAATTAAATGTGCCAAGTGTAGTAAACCACCAAACGAGAAAAAAACCGCTACTTGTGACTCCTGCAAACTACTACTATGTAGTGACTGTCACGGCTTGTCGCCTACGGAAATCCGCGTTCTTGAACTGAAAACTGTTGCTCGCATGATGACTTTTCTTTGCAACAACTGTAAGTCTGTAATGTCTCAATTACCGGAGATATTAAAAAAGCTGAATCATCTCACGGAAGAAGTCCAGCAACTTCGATTACGTCAAAGTATGCTTGCGACTGAATCAGCTATTCAGGAGATGACTGAGCGAGCCAACAGGTCCAACAACATTATTATGTATGGTGTACCAGAGTCATCCAGTGACGTAGTTGAGCAGAGAAGAGAACATGATAAAAAAGAGTGTTCTACTATCATAAGTACCATATCTAAAGATGTAAACTGTAATGATATTAAGGTGTTTCGTCTTGGCGCCCCTAAATCCGGTGCGAGTGCCAGGCCGCGTCCATTGAAAGTTGTTTTACGTAGCAAAAAACGAAGCAATTTATATTCTTCGCAATAAAAACAAGCTTAAGGAACCTAAGAATATAGTATCTGACCTGACTCCTCTACAAAGAGAATATTTAAAATACTTAAGAGAAGACTTAAACAAGCGCATTAGTGAAGGAGAAAATGATATAACTATAAAATATATCCGTGGACACCCAGCTATTGTAAAAATGGAAAAACCAAAAAAAAACTAACTTCAGATAACTCACACTTAATACCTACGCCAAAAAGAAAAACAAACTATGGAATCGCAGGGGACAATTTGAACAAATCATTCTCAACGGCCCTCACCACAATCACAATACTTTACACAAACATACAATCATTGCCCTCTAAAATGGACCTCTTAACTGTCTAGAGTAAATTCTCTAAGACCTTCCCTTATTGTGATCACCGAAACATGGCTTAAACCAAATATACCTGACTCAATAATAAAAATACCTGGTTACGATATATTCAGAGATGATCGCACTGATAAACGCAGTGGTGGAGTTGCAATATATGTCTCGAACAACATTGATTACAATATGACGACAAGACTAAACACCAGATACTTCAAGAAGCATGAAAATTCAGAATGCCTATGTCTAGACATAAAGATTGGAAAAAACATGTTTTCATTATGTGGTGTATATAGAGGACATGACTCCACAATAGATCATGACACCACTTTACTTGATCAGTTACACTGTGCATCATGTGAGAACACCGTGGCCATAATAGGAGACTTTAACTATGGTGGAGTCAAGTGGCCACTTGAAGACATCGGGTACACAACACCTAAGGAGAGCAACTTCATTCAGTGGTACAAGAATACCAATCTCACACAATTAATAGATAAGCCCACTAGGTTTAGGCAAGGCAATCAACCATCAATTTTAGATCTTATCCTTACAAATGATGATTCGCTTATAGCTTCTATTGACCACCAGGCCCCTATTGGAAAGAGTGACCACAACTGCCTATTAGCAACCATACAGCTGCAAGTACAAAGAAACAAAGACTCAGAAATCAAATCCAGGCTAAATTTCAACAAAGCAGACTATATGAAAATCAATGAAAAATTCCACACTACCACTTACCACTTGAAAACATGAAGGCAATAAATTGCGTTAATAACCAATATGACAGTTTCTTAAATGCCTTAAAAGAAGCAATAAATCTTTACGTACCACGGATAAGAATTACCAAATCTACTAAAAACAAACCGTGGGTAACGAAAGACATGAGAGACCTTATTAACTACAAATTATCGCTATGGAACAAATATAAATTGACAGGACTTGATAAGCACTATAAAGATTACAGAAGAATAAACAACCGTTTAACAAGTCAAAGCAAAAATGCCCGTATGCTTTATGAACAAAAAATTCTTCATGCCGGACCTAAAAAGTTTTATTCCTATTTAAGGCAACAAGTGACATCAAAGGTTAGCATACCTACTATACTACTCAACAGACAAGGCCAAAATGTAACTCAGCCTTACGAAATTGCCAAAACGTTCGCGGAACAGTTCTCCGGTGTTTTCCAAAGTGAGCCAGGATACCAGTTACCTACCTTAGACCCTACACTTAGAATTGAAGACTCTATTGGGGAAATACACTTCACTGAAAACAAGATTAGCCAAACAATAAAAGAATTCAAATCAGATTCTTCACCGGGACCAGATGACGTTCCTGTAACAATATTAAAAAATGGCGACATTTCCGAACACCTAGCAACAATAATGCAGATGTCCTATGACACCGGAACGCTACCAGATTTTTGGAAAACTGCAACAGTAACGCCTATTTTTAAAAAAGGAAACAAACTAGAACCGGCAAATTACAGGCCTATAAGCTTGACTAGTGTCGTATGCAAGATTATGTAGAAAATAATAGTAAGGCACATCCGACATTTCTTTAGTAAACACAAAATTATTCCTGAGCAACAACATGGTTTTTGCCCCCACCGCTCCACAATATCAAACTTGTTGTCTTGTCTCGCTGTATGGACCGAGCACTTTAATAAGAGAGAGCCTATTGACGTTATATGTCTGGATTACGAAAAAGCCTTTGATAAGGTACCTACAAGAAGGCTCATGCAAAAATTGGAATACGTGGGAAACTACTTGCGTGGATTGAGGAATTTTTGCGACAAAGAACCATGCAGGTGCGAGTGGGAGAGGTAAAGTCAGATCACATAGAAATAACCAGTGGTGTGCCTCAGGGTTCAGTACTAGGTCCAGTGCTTTACATCATATACACTTTTGATCTTCCTCGCTGTCTCCATTGTAATGTAAGCGTCTTCGCCGATGACACTAAAATATTTGCAAACCCACTCACCAGCTTCGACCGCCTCCAGGATGACCTTAACAAAATAGCTAACTGGTCCAAGCAATGGCTCATAAATCTAAATTCTTCGAAATGCACAGTATTGCATATTGGCAAATGCAATCCACACCTGAAGTATAAGTTAAATGATACTCAACTTTTGAAAGTCAATGTGCAAAATGACTTGGGAGTGAAGATTACATGTGATCTAAAGTGGGAAGAACAAATTACATGCATAACTAAGAAAGCTAGGAGCCTGATATACTTGGTGAGGAAAGCGTTTCGGGAGCTGACACCAGAAATGATGCTCCAAATTCATAAAACTTTTATAAGGCCAATGTTAGAATATGCATTTCAGATCTGGAACCCCTATTTTGTTAAGGACATTGAACTCCTGGAGCAGGTGCAGCGTTCCTTTACTAAAGTACCAAGAAAAATGAAAAGACTGTCTTCATATGACAAACGGTTGGAAGCCTTGAGGATTACCACTTTAAAGGAACGCAGGGACAGAGGAGATCTAATAGAAACATACAAGATCCTAAACATACATTATGATATACAGGACTTGCATAAAATATTTACGCTAAATGATAACACACATTTAAGAGGTCATAACATGAAGCTCTCTGCCAGTTTTTCAAATAACAACCCACATAAACATTTCCTGTGCAACCGTGTCGTAAGAGCTTGGAATAGCCTACCAGAGGATCTTATTGCATCCCAAAATGTGAACCAGTTTAAGAACAGACTTGACAGATATTTAAAACAAAAATCACTAAAAGAAGACAGAAAATAACTTGATACAGGCAATATCAGTTGTCTCAACTGCCTGCCTGATTAAATGAAATAATAATAATAATAAAACGCACGGTAGTGTGTGTTGACAACCTGAGGTGGTGTGTGTTGTTGATATTTTTATTAATTTCATGTATTTATAAGCGTTAATTTAAAAAAAATAAGCTTACTGTACACCTTCTTCTCACATAAACTTTAAATGTGCCCAATATCCGTTCAAACGATTCTCGTAAAACTGTACTGAAAGTATTTGCTTCGCGTATTAATATTATAATGACTAGCATTAACTGCATACTTCACATTCGAAATTAAAATTCAAGTATTCGCGTTCGTAATTCAAAAAATACTCCGAGGCAGCCATCTAATGGAGGTTACCCTTTGTCTCTTTTCATTTTGTAAATGGATTCCAGAATAAGGTCCGATGATTGTTCTCTTTTTCGTGCCGAGTGCCCTAGTGAAATGGCACTTTTGTTAATTCCAAATGCATTGTCTAAAAATTTGCCGAATGTGAACTGCGAATAATTATTCGTCATATTCATCACGTTATCATGTGGTTCAAACTAGCGGCCTACTCTATGTGGAACTTAAAATGTCTCGTTTTCCTCTAAAATAAACGGAGCATCCATTTATTTTAGCGAGCAGGACCCCAATTCTCGTAATTAACTTAATTGAATTACTAGCTGACCCGCAGACGTTGTCCTGTCTTAACTATTAAGTGTGAACTGGAATAAATAAAATATCACTGACTACCTACCATCTACTTACTACAATTTCTATACCAACAACTGAACCTACATCCTACTCCTACTCATACAACTTCTGCAACCTACACATACATCTACACTAATTACGAACTATTCTGAGTCACGGGTTCAACATTAGAGCATTTGAACTCGTGACACCTATCAAACGCACGCAGATTTTATTAAACACACACGTGTGTTTAATAAAATCTGAGGTAGTGTGTTTTGTTATTATTTTTTTGTATTACTAAGCATAATTAAAAAAAAATTGCTTTCTGAACACCTTCCACATTAATTTTAACTATGCTAAATATAATACTCCTCCGTTCGCACAATTCTCTTTAAACTGTTCTGAAAGTTCATGCTTTACGTATTATTCTATATTCTATACTAATATTATGAAGAGGAAAGATTTGTTTGTTGTTTGCATTGAACAGGCTCCTCAACTACTGGACCGATTTCGATGAAATTTGGCACAGATGTAGAGTAGACCACTTTTTATCGCGGCAAAATGTACGGTATCATCGAGATTACCTTTTGCGCGCACGAAGTCGCAGGCAACATCTTGTATAATATTATATAAATTTTATACCATACCATCCATTTACTCTAAAAACTTGAAATACTCTTTTCATGTTTATGAATTTACACAATATTATAACATGAGACATTGGTACATTTGCCAAAAGTACAAAACACACGATAAATTACTCTGAAATACTCTAGTATTTCGGAAACTGGTGCCGAGTGCCCACGCTTGGACTGATTTATGTGTAAGGTCGCTGACAAATCCGGTGTACCACTGTTGGGCCTTATGGCCATAGTGATAAATGATATTTCGTATTTCATCTTATTTCGCATGTGAAGTGTCTTTGATGGCGGTCGTATCATTGTTGACCTAGTTTATTATAATAATAAGTACCTAATTTAGTTCACATATTTTGTCAGGGAAATGGGTAGTAATGTCGAGTACAGATGACATTTAGATATTTTTAATCAGAGTACGTTTTTAAAGTTCCTTCAATAGTGGGGGCGAAGTCGGATACGTAGTGTACGACGTCCACACGGCACGATGGACCGACGATGTGAGGAAGGTTGCTGGCAGCGGGTGGATGAGGGCTGCCCAAGTTCGGGATGGTTTCTCATTGAATCTCAGCTCATTGGGGGAGGTCTACGTTCAGCAGTGGCCGACGATAGGCTGATGATAATAATAATAATATTTCCGTTGTCTGGTACCCGTAACATAAGTTCTTCGAGGATTTATAACGGGACCAGACTGACGCGGTGTGAAAGCGTCCAATAGATATTATTCCGTCCATAATATCTTATAAGATATAAATCGAAATTCTATCCATATAAATACCGTTATTATATTTATATATAGTATTTATCTATTATATGTAGTTATTATTATTATATTATGTTTTATCGTATCAACTATATATTGTATTTTATATTTATTATGTATATTTTGATAGTTTTATACTACACATTATATTTTTGTCTTTTTTTTAGTAAGGATATAGTATATGTAAGTAGTGTATTTGTAATTGTGCACGTACTATCTGCTTTCTTTTATCCCATCTCTCTCCGTAGGGCTGCTGTAAGAAATTTCTTCTTAGATATAAGCAGTACCTTTGTGTCGTCTTTCTTTGTAAATTGTGATGTTATAAATTTTTCTTGTGTGCATACATTGTTAAATATATTTTTGTTAAATATATTTATAGTTGGATGGATCTCCTGAACTACACTTTTTGTTAAGTTAATAAACGCTGCACATGCACTGTCCACATGCAACAAGTAAGGCTGGGGATGACGTCACCGCCGCAAATAGCGGCCCACGTCAGTGGTCGCTTAGATGCGGGGGGGGGGGGGGGGGGGGGGGGGCCCACTGGCGCGGAACGCCCGGCAAAAAATACCGCCGCATTCGATAGGGTCGTGGTGGTAACCGGTTAGTGCAGGTAACCCGTTGTTTTGTTATTTTCTAGTACTAATTATAAAAGTTTTGAGGATAGACGGATATTTGTGACTCTTTGACGCAAAAACTATTCTGAACGGATTTTAACGAAATTTGGCAGGGTACCTAGTAGTTTAAACTCTGGTTTAGCACAAAGGCTACTTTTTATACCGCAAAAGTACAGCGTTCCCATGGGATACTGTATTTAGGCGGGTCGAGCCGCGGGAAAAAGCTAGTTATTATAAATTTGTAAGTTTGTGAGGATGGATGGATGTTTGTGACTCTAACACGTAAATACTACTGAACGGATTTTGATGAAAATTGGTATGATAGTAGTTTAGGCTCTGGATTAACGCGTAGGCTGGTTTTTATTCCGAAAAAATACATGCGGACGGAGTTGCGGACAAAAGCTAGTATGTAATAAAAAGTATACGACACTACGTTGAAAGATAGCTCTAAATTAATACCAGAAACATAACTTATGACACTCAAAGCAAACAGTGTTTTATTGAACATTGTACAAAGAAATCAATAGTCTCGCAGGATGATCACGATACATATATCGGCTCGTTTCAGGAGACATTGCTTATTCAAGAGTTCCGATGAATTGCGCCTTTTCGTAAATAATGTTTAAATCGTTATTCAAAATGTCTTGACGCCCTATCTTTTCTAGAATTTATGGTTACTAGTAACAAGCAATTCTTGTATGTATTTGTATGTAAGGTTTGGTAAAATCAACTACGGACATTTTGGGTATAGGATCTACTGCTCATATAAAGACGTTTGGGCAAAAAAATTACCGTCATACTCAAAGTAAAAAATCATCTCATAATGGGTGATTCGCCGCTCAACGCAATCTCGCCCATATAAAGGATTTTTTTTTCGAGTACATCAATTATTTTTCTGCCTAAACGTCTATACATAAGGAGTAGATCATATGTCCAAAATATCCGTAGTTGATTTTACCGAACCTTATATAATCAGAATCTCGGATAGGGGTTTAAGTATTTCCATGAAATTTAGTATGCAGGGGGTCTTGGCCAGAAAGCGCGCATTTTTTAGGTTAATTATTATTTGTTTTTAATTTCCTCTCGCAACAATGTCAATAATTTCGACTTCATTAATGACAGTCCAAATGGCAGTTTTGTATGCCTATGTATTATTTTTGCGCTGCTGGCAAATTGGTGACTCGGTCAGACGAATATTTTTGAGACTCTTTTCATTTTTCAAAATATCTTATTAAGATGATAAGAATACGTTATTAAAATCTTCACTACACGCGCGGACCAAGATTGGGTTAAGGTAAAAACTCAAGGTAACATACATTGTACAATGTACTATCGAACAAGCTGCCGCTCAACCAGGCATAAGATGAAAATTGAATCGTGAATCACACATACTCACGTGTAAATACGTAGTTCAACCACGTCTGCAGCCGTTGCGTTCACTTCCTTTGTGTTTAAATATTTTTAAGCGTCCTAGTGTAAAGGAAAATGTCGTGTACTTAGTCGAGCAGGAACTTTGTCGATACTGTAGGTACACACAAATTCTCGTTACATATCCACACGTGTAGGTACAGGATATGACCTCAGCACACGTGGTCACAATGTCCCATTTACACGTTACAGCTTCTGATGATCCCGCAGGCGCTCAGGGACATCCCCGTGTCAGGCATTGCTTCTGCACGGGGACTCCCCCACGCCAAATCGAAATGGAGATATTAAATATTACCATGTTAACTGACACTACGCTTCGGAACACAATTCACATACGCCCCCGTTGGTGTAATTATTTTTTGTTAAACGGAGGAGTTTTTATCGAAAAACATGCGTTTTTAAATTAAAGCGCTCGTGGCAATTTAATCTGATTTTAAATCGATAGTTTTAATTGCGTTTCATCATGACTGTTGAGTTTGGGATATGGGAATATCCCAAACTCAACAGTTAAACACAATTAAAAATATTCTACAAAGGTCGTTTCTGTGTAATGAACACTTAAATTATTTCCAGTAACACGCAACAAAAAGTGGAGCAGCGTGCTTTGTAATTGATGTACCAAAAGTTGGCCTATTGTCTGTGGATTTATAGAAACATTTTAAAATTCTATATCTTTAACCCAGTTAATAACATTATGTAGACATGTTTTTGTAACGTGATGTGTACAGAGTATACAATAATTTAATATATAGCAGAATATATTATAATATAACATAATATATAGCTGAATTGAAACTTCATTTATCATTTAAGATCCAAAAATACTATCGTGCCTAAGGCCCATCAATTTTAGAAAGAAAAAATTAATTTATGTAAACCCCTTTGCCATCTGTGTATTGAGCCGTACTTTATAAAACTAAGTTGTTAAAAAATAATAATAAGTAGCTTCCGATAGATGGTGTTACATCGATGGCGTTATATCGCTAAGGTGGAAAATTGTTCTTTTAAATGAAATATATATTTCACATTGTAAATTTTAATCTATATTAGATATAAGGTATAACAAAAAGTCATAAAGCCCTCAAGTACATAGAGACAGCCTTGAAGGGAGGCGTCTTATTATATTTGACAAAATCATTAACTTTTTATTAAGCTTTAGCACACCAACGTTCCTTGACTACTTTTTTTTATTAATATAAATGTTTTGAACGTTTTCTGGGATAACAGGCATTAGTTATGTAAGTTTTTAGGGTTGTAAGAAATTGACGTAACTCATACAGTTATGCATGCACCTATTATTTACAGATTTTTTAACCAGAAATGTGCTGACGTGTGACGGTGTGACAGATGGCAGATGAATTATCAGTTGAATGTAGGTCTGCGGGCGGGGCTTCGGAAGCCATAAGTGGTTTAGGCCGGCTTAACCTTGACACGCGCTTACCATTGTATGGCTTGTGAACAGGTTATGGTTGAGTGACGTCATTCTAGTAGGCTTAGGAGATCATACTTAATAGACGACACCATTGGCGAAGCGTGAGATCTGCGGAATGGTAATCCGCCTAAGCTAATATATGTTAGCTTTATTCTATTGTAATACAGAACCTAATTTTTATTCCAATTAGCGTCATCTATCGGGTGGTATAAGATCTAAAACAAGGTTTTTTAAATTAATAACTTTGAAAAATAAATTAAATACATGATAAGCAATTCATATGGGAAGCCGATATGATATCGAGTTGTATAGACGTCTCGCTACTGATAGGCATTTTGTCTGATAAGGTTCATTTGCGCAAATCTGGGTTAAAGTTAACCATGTGTTAAATATCATGTTATCTCTCTCGTTCTTCGTATTTATGAAAGAGGAGGTATGATATTTTAACGCAGGGTTAACTTAAGATCTGCGCAAGTGGGCCTGAGTAAATGACATACCATTGCCTTGCCTTGAAGTTGGCAAATACTTAAGTGGGATAGCCATGCTTCGGCACGAATGAGCCCGCATCAATCCTAACTCCCATAACACCTGTGGTCCATGAGTGGCGGTAAACGCTCGATTTGGCGTGCTTGTTTCATAAAAAAGTACAAATCCATTTAAAGCGTGACGCACTCAATTTTTCCATGTCATTACCACGTAAAGGTTAATGATGACTAGACAAAGTCGGAATAAGTAGCCTTCTTTAATCTAGAACTCTTAGAATGTTTAATTTTCTTCAAGAATTCCGTCCCCGGGTGGAAAACGGTCGCCACCTACGTGACAATGTTACCAACGTTATTATAGAGTGGGAACAATTTTTAATTATGAAAACTATCCGCCGACCGCGCAAACTTTTAGTTAGAGAACTTTATAGTGCGTGACTTACTTACCTCTTGGCCTTTAACTGGGGAACATCAAAAACATTTTGTATGCCGCCGTCTTATGGAAGTCAGATAAAATTATAATAATAATTTCTATGGACGCTTTCACACCACGTAAATCTGGTCCTGTACTAAGTATCCGAAGAACTTGTATCACAGGTACCAAACAACGGAAATATATGTAATATTTTATACTATATTTTTTAATTTTTATTATATTATACATATATTTAATACACATCCATAACCCAGGAACATAGAAAAACTTCGGCGGGATTCGAACCTGCGACCTCCGGCTTAAGCGTCGACGCCACATCGTAGACGCTAACCACTGAGCCACAGAGATCGCCACGCTCAAAATGTAGTAATATACGTTTGCACTGCGCGAATATTCGCTGTGGAGAATGTTTCGTGGCTTACAGGCTGATAGTGTATTTTACAGGGATCAAAATCAAAATCTTGTCCGATTACTAGGTGACATAAAGCTCATTTTATTAAAAACAATGCACACCAGTCTTTCTTTGACACCTTTTTAAGATACCTACTTTGTTGACAGATGTTACATTTTCTTTGATTTGGTGAGATAAAACTAAAAATTCACCTTAGTGTTGATAAAACTAGCTGCTATAATATTTACTACCGTGTGTATACCTGTGCGTATACCTTACGAACAAATTATTGATTTCTAGATGTTACCCGTGGCTTCGTGTGCGTAAAAGGAAATCCCGCAAGAACCGTAGATTTAACCGCGATAAAAAGTAGCCTATGTCCTTCACCGTGGTCTACTCTACATATGTGCCAACTGCCAAATTTCATCAAAATCAGTTTACGAGTAGTAGTTACGAAACCTATTCGATGCAACCAAAAAAGCAAATCTTTGGTCTTCATAATAAATTATTATCAGTATAAATAGAACCAGCTGCTTCAGTGTGAATAGCGCCAATGCAATAAGTTACAACTCATATCACGTGGGTACAGATTAGGTTTATTTGTATGGATTACAAAATATAACACAAACCAATATCTAGCATGGAGTCCGGTCACGTACATCCCAAACGCCCTGTAAATTGCGTTTGTACCCGCCTTTGAATATAGTCTCATCGTCACCAATTCGCACTAGTTCGGTACAGTATTTTGTTGATTCAGCTGTTCTAATTTCATTCAATTTCATGATTAAGTATACTGGTAATTGGTAGAAAACAGTAACAAAAATAGATGTTCAAGGAGCGTAATCAGTGTTCGATTCTCGTTCCACAAATATATATATATATATATATATATATATATATATATATATATATATATATATACCTTCAATTTTGACCAGGGGGTCTAAAAGGCCACTTTAGGTGTTTCATATTATGTTTCATATATTTTTTTCCATACAGTAATCGTGATATGGTAAAATGGCTACATGATTCATCTGATTTCTTCATATTAGAAAACATCAATTTTGACAGTTTTCAATAGAAATGCGTAAAATGGCGCAAAATTTTTTCAACTCATATTATGTGTAATATGAGTTGAAAAAAATTCTATTCATCACCTCGCGCCCGTACTTACTATACTTTATACTTTCATAATAGATTCTACTAGCGATCCGCTCCAGCTTCGCTCGGGTGCAATGTTGATACTAATATTAGAAGATCCTTACTAATAAACGCGGAAGTTTGCAAGTATGGATATACGGATCTGTGGATGCTTGTAGTAACATACATCCACAAACATACATACAACATAAAAAGAGTACTTTCACGCAACAACTACTGAACGGATTTTAATGAAATCACAAGGTCGATTCTGCTATTTTAATCCAACAATATTGCAGTTTCGATACTTGTTCGATACAGTCCGGATCCTATCAAACAGCAAAATCGTATTCTACTTAACCTCAAACAAACGTGAAACGACGAATTTCATCGCGATGCAATTATTATTGTATCGAAGCTTGATTGTAGATTGAGCGAACCACTTATCCATAGAAAACGGTATTCTCTTATATTTATAAACATGACTCCAATTTGACTCGAACCGAACCGTCATCCGGTTTTTTTTTCACTTTGATGTCATGTGGGGATGTCATAACATAAAAATATTTATTTTACGCACAAATCACACGCGCGGGGAATGTTTACCGTCCGTCTCGGAAGACAAAAACATTGTGTATGCGTACACAAATGTGCATAGCCACGCCCCAATTTCGACGCGCCTTAACTGACAATTGGCAACACTGGATCGTACAAACGTCAAGCAACAGCTGTATTTATACTCGCTTTAATTAGGAATTGTAGTTAATGTAATTTCATAATGACTGTGTTGGGATTTTAAATGTACTGAAATGGTGTAGTAGAATACCGACTTTCGGTCAATTTATGATAACAGGATAATTAATTTATAATGAGTTGATGGTAAGTTAAAAGTCTAAGTTTATTACGAGAATCGGGCCTCAGGTATGGCAGTAGTTAAGGCTCTGGATTAATACATAGGCTACTTTTCATCCCGAAAAAGTAGTGTTCCCGTGGGATACTCTATTTACGCGGGCGAAGCCGCAGGCTAAAGCTAGTCAATATGTATGAGGTGTCAGGTGTGTCGTCCATTAATTCAAATGTAGGTATGAGCTAAGATCATAATCTTAGCATGAGACAATAATCATGTAAGACAGGAAATATTTAATGTAGGACAATTTTAAATTGTATGTGAATTACGGCTTGGCAAATAAGAGACAATATAAAAATAATAATAAAAACATTTTCGACTGTATCATCTTATATTAATAGGTTGGAATAACATTTAATTTAAATATATATTAAAATAAGATAAATAAACTAAATTATGTAAGTCCAATGTAATAAGGATATAAAATAATAGTATATAGTCGAAAATGTGGTAGGTGGTTCCTGCTGTCGCCTCGTCATACTCTTTTTTGCCAAGCTGTTCCTGTTGCGTGAGTCATGTAAATGGTTGACAATTGCTTTGTCGAATAAAGACCGAGTCGCAGTGACCATACATACACTTATTTTGGCCAGTGAAAAATACTTTCAGTGAAATAAACGTTCGAGTTTATTACTATAGTGTTATTAACGTGATTATTATATTTTCTTTTCAGGTAAGGACATTATCTGTAAGCGATCGGAGTACTGGCGGTTCTGGTAGGTGTTTTGTTTTCTGTTCTGTGGGCTTGTGGGCAGCACGAACGATTGCTAACAACGTATTCCGTAACTTTATCGAATAAAAATTATATAGGCGCATGATCTGTCTTTACGTGGGAAGGCCATGCTTCGGCACGAGTTGGCCGGCTCGACCGGATAGATACCACGGCCTCGCAGGAAGCTTAAAGTATCGCTTGCGTTGTGTTTCGCTGAGTGAGTGAGGTTACCGACGGAGGCCAAAAAGGGGTTGGGTCAGATTTTGAGGAGCTGAAACGCAAGTACCTACAATTTACCTACTAGCTAAACCGGCGAACTTAGTACCGCCATATTTTTTTACCGTCAATACTGTCTATTAAATATTATAAAAATTATAAAATAGTATAAAAAAAATATTTTATATTTTATGTCAAAAATTTAAAAATTAAGAGACTTTAGTCTCTTAATTTTTAAATTTTTGACATAAAATATAAAATATTTTTTTTCATACAAACCTCCTGACAATAACGAACACATAAAAGAAAGATTTATCCAATTTGGTGCAGTCGTTTGGTAGTACAAACAATTCGGTAATTAATTTATATATATAAATTAATTATTATTATATAAGAAATGTCTTTTAAACTACTTCTAAAACAATTAAACTTATTTTAAAAAGTCCTGGGCAATTAAATATACTGTAAAAGGCTTTAGACCACTGTTTTAATTGAGTCGTTGTATTTGTAGCATAATGGTTTGAACCCAAATTAGCGTACTAAAATAAACCCTAAGCTGTACCACAATAAAGTGTATTTTTGTAAACTCGGCTCTCGTTTGCTCATTTGGCCTCTGTAAATACGCTTTGACCGGTCCTTGAGTGTTGGTACAGCACTTATTGGGCCACGAAAAAATAAATATTTTGACAATCCCGGAAAAAAAAGAAAAAATATTCTTTTATTTTTGTTTCGTACAAATATAGTACGACTACTTTCGTCTATAGTCGAGTTCATGAGACAATAAAAAAATACCGGTTGTCTGTAAAGTCGGTTTACTGACGATAGTTGAACGTGATAACTTCCACAACAACAACAACAACAATAATAATAATAATAAGGTAAAGGCAATGCGAGGTAACGCTGGTACTTGGGTACTTGGTAACGGTACTTGGTAACGATAACGGGTAACGCATGAGTCATGTTTTTTTATGCGTGCAGCCGGCTCCATCGATTTATAAGACGTTATCACGTCAAAAATACAAATAAACGTTTAGGTATTCGCAACCTTTAGATCACATTAAAAAAAAAATAGTTCCGGCAAATTTACCTCAAAATGTGCTTACCGATGTTTGATAATTCATGTGTCGACGCTAGATTAAAATCCGGCCAAGGGGAATTGATTAATGGTTTCCCATGGTACGTATATTACCTACATTTTACTTTGCGTTCATAGAATTTAGAATTAGATTAATTTTGACAGCATTTTGACAGACGATCATTGAGTGAAAAAGACTGTTGTCTACATACAAAATACATGTGACCAGCAACGGACTTGTAATCTTCTCCGGTGTTTCGGGCAACGGTAATTGCTACAATGAGGCGGTCCGTTTACTCTTTTGCCAGTTTTATATTATGTCCCTAAAAAGTAGGTGTTTGGGTGTAAATAATTTCGAAAATCGAAACATACTAGCATTCATACTATGCGTGCCTACAATTCTTATACCTTAAACGAGCTAATCTTGTATACAAATAATCGTAATCTTGGACAAACAGCTGCAAATATTTCCATGAAAATTTGTATGCAGGGAGTTTTGGGGCTCAAAATCGACCTAGCTAGGTCTTATCCCTGTGGAACTGCGCATTTAAAACCATTTTAAACTTATATAATATGTTTTTTCTTTTGTCGTGCAACATATCAATAATTTCAACTTTAATATGGCAATCCGATTGGCAGCTTGGTATATGTATGTGATGTTTTCGTTGTTCGGAAATTCGGAATGTGGTAGGTTCGAACACCGGTAAAATATTATTGTGTGTTTTTTTTGTTAAATGTGAGCTGAGAGCTCCGAGCAAAGCTCACAAGTCCTTTTTCATTGTTTTCGTTAATGGTCTCGTTTTCTTGTTGTGGGGTGGTGAAAAAATACTGCGGTGAAGGAATGAGTTTACTCAATTTTTTTGCGTATATTGGATGAAGTAATTTTCAAAGAAATGTAAACATTTAGGTACACACAGTGCGACATAATTATTTTTACGTGGGAGAGCCGTGCTTCGGCTCGCATTGCCTCCCCTGTAAATACCACAGCCTCACAGAAAACCGGCGTGAGCTAACGCTTGCGTTGTGATTCGGCGAGTGAGTGAGCTGACCGGAGCCCAAACAGGTTGGGGATTTTAAGGACCAGGGCCTTTAGTCGAGATGCTTTCGATAATTTCGACGGCGAAGTTCGAAACAAAATATATGGGATTTGACATAAGGCAGGAACGAAATACAGAGAAGTTACAAGTTTAACTCTTTGGTGCTGTGACTATCCATGGGCGGAGGTAATCGCTCACCATCAGGCGATCCGTCTGCTCATTTCATGGTCTATTTTATAAAAAATAGAAAGGCATTTGTTTTGGGGCCAATTTATCAATCTTATATTTTGTCTCTGTCGTTCCATATAATGTAAGAAAGTGACAAAACTTCCGAGTAATATCTCCAAAAATAAGAAGATTGAAAAATTGGTCCTTAGTGAAGTATATAAATTCTTATTTTTAACAAATTCTCAATGAAATATGAAGAAAACCTGATGTATTAACTTACAAAATAATTAGGACGAATTTTACACGGGATTTTGCACGTGGAATAAAATTTCCGTACGGCGCGGGCGCGGCGTCATACCCTGCCATAAAGTATTAAAGTTGACACTTGCAAGCCACTTGCGAACAGGCCTGTTTGCGCTAACATATAAAAGTTAAAACATATAGTAGCGCAAACGTATAAAACATATTTACACAGCTAATTAGCATTCAATGTCGCTGTCTTTGTTTGTCAAATGACTTTTCCAACGTATCAGAAAAAGATAGCAACAATGAAAGGTAATCAGGTGTGTAAATATTTTAATTAGTATGGGGGTACTGTGTAACTACGTGCTTAATGTCTTTCGGGAATAGTAGATATAGTTTCACTGCATTGTTATTTATTACTTGATTTACTCGTGTTAACATTAAAAATATTACATTAATGTTGGTTTAATGCTTTAAGGATGAATGTAAGATTTCAAACAAAAATAAAACTAGAACAAAATCATCCATTTGGAAGCTACGATGCCACGGACAGACACAAAGACACATCACCCGTCTGTTTTCGTCGAGGGTTAAAAATACCTTTTGTGATCTTAATACCGCGAATGTGCTTCACAGAATCAAGGCATTAAATAGGAATTCCGATTTGAAATGTTTTCCGAATCAAGCAAGACGTATAAAGTGATGATTAAGATTCCTATCGTTAATTACGTATGTTTTAACTGGTTTCATTGAACGCAATTGAGAGCGATGCCTGCCGAGTTTATGATTATTTTGTTGTGTTGTATGCTACAGATTATTTGCTTTATTAGGGTTCCGTACCCACAGGGTAAAAACGGGACCCTATTACTGAGACTTCGCTGTCTGTCCGTTCGTCCATCTGTCTGTCACCAGGCTATATATATGTGATAGCTAGACAGTAATTCCAATTCAACCGAAGAAAAGATGGCACGACGATTTCGAAAATGAGTGGCCAGAAATAGCGATGGAACCGGATTTGTGGAAAGAAAGAGGCCTTTGCCCAGCAGTGGGACAGTAACGACTGCCAATAATAATAATTAATTATTGTTATAATTTATCGATTAATACTAATAATAATTAATTACACCTCATCTGAAGTTACTTTGCCACAACCCCGCAAGGGAGAAAAGGAAATTAATAATTGCATTAATTACTATGTAAATTATATAGTCTATAGTAGTCCTAGTATATAGCCTATGTTACCCGGCCCTTTGTTATAGCTTATGTTATAAAAATCGGACCAGTAGCTTAGGCGCTACGGTGGAACAAACATACATTAATACAAAGACTACCAAAATCATTACCCTTCCTTTTGGCTTGGCCGTAGACAGGTAAGAAAAAACTGTTGTGTTAAAAATTATGCAATTCCATATCACGTGACATGGGGAAGCGGTACCAATGAATATTTTACAGCTCTTATTAACATTAATAAGCTATGGCCATGTCTACGTAATACTACAGGTGAGTGACATCCTTTATGTTTGGAATTCCCCCAGGCATGCCATAGTCATGTAGGACTCGGCAATATCGTCAGAGGACTTGATAGTTCAGAGAGATTAAGCCAGTGGGTTTCTTTGCCACTTTTTCTTTCTGTCTGAATCGACCCTTGTACGTATGTAGTCACGATACTTTAGAAAAGTTATTCTTGTATGTATATTAATATACGTTGAGCAAAAACTTTGGAGTACAGTTTAACGAGAATTGGAGTATGAAATTTGGAACAGTTAAAGTTAATGTTGAGGAAGGTGTGCACTGTGCAGTGAGCTAATAATTTTTTTAATAATGCTTAGAAATACATAAAATTAATAAAAACAAAGTTACATACTCTACCTGACTCACACAGCACACTACCATGCGTTGTATAATAACAGTAAGTGTTAGTTTGACACAATTGCCAATCTTTCTTTCACATAGACAAAATTGACCCATATTTTTATTGCGTATCTAAGGGGCAACATAACCCTAGAATTAACATATGAATTATGGACTAATTTCGACCACAGCGCGACCTCTAGTGCCAATTAATAGGGTATTGTTCAATAAACGCTCAGTCCTTATTATATGACTATGGACTTAATATGGGTGCCACATACTAATTCAGGACCAATTATCGTAACATTTAATTATATATTAATAGCACAATGGCATTAGTATTAATCATTTAATGCAATTGCTATAATTGGAAAATTCGTTGTAATTGGAGAGGTAGAACTAGTAACATAATTTTGCTATTTTTATTTTTTAATGGTATAGTATAAATAATACAACTATATGTGTACTATGTATGTATGAGAAATATTGGAACAATTGCGGGTGAAAATACTAAAAACGACGATCGAATTTTCCCATACTTTTACTGTGTTCAATTTGTCACTTGGCTGCCAAAAAATTTTATGGGTGCGTTTAGTTTACCTAGTTGGTTATTTATTTATTCCAGTTCATAGTTAAGGCAGAACAACGTGTGTCGGGACAGCTCGACTTTACATAGTAAAAGAAGTAAGGGCCTGTCCGCATGTCGATGTCCACACGATTTTTCATGGGACGGAAACATCAACGCAGAACGGCGCAAAAGTACCGGAATTTTACATCGCACGGCGTTCCCGGGTCGTATTGTGCATTTTGACGGCGACGTGACTGCACGTTATGTCACTGCACCGTGAAGCGACACCGCACCCCTTCATATTCCCCCCCTAAAATCGAAATTCCATTTTCAAATCGCTATCTATGCAATATCGCTGGCCAGTGAGAAATTCGTAATTCAAAGGGAAATGCACGAGAGTGAAATTTGATTTCAATCCGTCGCGTTGGCTTTTGAGTATGAACAGCGATGAGTATTATCAACTCACTACCACAGATAAAAAAATATAATTTTACATACAGAGGATTAGCTTTCATTTTCTAAAGACTGTCACGTAAGATTAGGGTGAATTAAACGAAGTCTAGTGTCAGTAGAAGGTTATTGAGAATGTCTAATTGGTACACACAACAACCTGCAGTATCACGTGTGTGACTCGAGGGGTCTATTCACAAGGTCATAGACGCTCTCATAATAAAAGAGGACACCAACTGGAAAATGAAATATTGACTAACCTATTATTATCCCATGGTAAAATGAGATATATTTTTATTTATTCTATTTGGTATTTTGCATTTGCACGCAGTACAATATATAATCATTTTTTTGCTTAATATGATTTATATTCAATATTCTTTTATTATAAAGTTTAAAATTCATCAGACACTAATATAATATTTTAAAATAAATCGGTCGTCTGGACAACCGTCACGTTCTGACATGCCATAACAACTCAAACATGAGATGTGAAAATTTTGACGTCCCCTTCGACGGTACACGAATTTACTGGAATTTTCCACTATTGCCGCGTACGCGATAGGAGGTTCGTGGACACACCGTATGCTTGTAGTAGTGTAATCAAATCGAGAGCTAACTATGTAGCTGTTTATGTAGTCCTCTTTAATCTGTGCTCGTACTGTTACTTGCGAATCAGGGTTACCGTCTATAAGACTTTCATGGCTTAAAATTATTTTCTTACTGTTTAGCTTCGACCAGTCACAAAGTCTAACCGGGTGCAGTTGGCACATTATATTTAGTAGCCTAAGTATTGCACATCATACGCCTAAGAGTAGAAGAACAGATGCAGTACTTATTTCTAGAAAAACTCTAGAGTTAAACTTGTGTCATTTTGGTCTAAGAACTAGGTTATGTTCCGAAATATTACTACAAACCGAAAACTAATCTATCTATATACATAAAAGCTAAAGCTGATTTACTGATTTACCAACGCACAGGCCAAACCCTTAATTAAGGCTAGAAATTTTAAATTTTGCACACATATTTTTCATATGATGTAGGCATCCATTAAGGAAGGATTTTTCATAATTCAACCCCCAAGGGGGTAAAATAGGTGATGAGTTTGTAGGTATATAAATTTTTATTCCTTGGACATATTCGCATGATATTTTTCACTTGACATTTATTTCAGCGTTTTCTAAAATTCAGTCCCTAGGTGGGTAAAACAGGGGATGAAAGTTTACAACCTTATTTCAAGCCGCGGCCAAAATTTGCTAGTCGTAATATAATCTTTAAACATCAAACTGAATGTACTGTCTAAAACACATGACTGCGCCTATAAAATTTTCGTTCAACAAAGTTACAAATACTCTGATTAAATTGTTCGTGCTGGAGCTACTGTAGGCTGAATGGTGCGATACACTGCCAAGTAAGCGAAAACTTGCAAAGCTGGCAACCCTATTAACATAAAAACAATTGTCCGTAAGCTGAAGCTGGCGGTGTGTCGGAACTTTATCTTGTTAATTAAAAGTTGTGCTCTGTGCGGAATAGTTGCGCCGACACGTGATACTACTACAACACGGGTACGCGACATTTACTTTAAATTTGCGATTTTGTACCCGACACACACGATCCAAGTTCCAACGTCAGACAAATCAAAGTTCCAACGTCAGACAAATCCAAGTTCCAACGTCAGACAAACGTGCTGGATCAAACGGTATGAATTTAATTGCGCACGCTGCGGGACGTCAAACGTCAGACTATTGGAACGAAAAAATATTTTTAAATACGAGAATACCGTTACGAATTAATTTTATTTATTTATATGTTACATAGACTCGTATTGGTTAGTAAAACGTTATGCCCGCTTCAAACATTCAAATAGTTTTACCAAACGTCAAACATGTTTTTGTGTGACGACATATTGTGTTTTCATAACATAGGTTTAGTATAACGAGTAATTTTTTGCCAACTACCATCACTTGGTGGTCCTTGCTTTCAAAACTAAAGATAGGCTATGCCGTACACACATTTGATAGAACAAGTCTTCATATAAGAAAAGTTACGTCATCTTGAGTTCACCACACCTCAAATGTCAAAATAGCCCCAAACAACCCTAAGAGTGGGGCCATTTAAGTGGGGCAGGGGCGTGCGCTCCATATAGGCAGAAATGCAGTGCTTTACTTGTCATTCACAGATATTTTAATAAAACGTTCGTACGTTTTAGATGACTTTAATAATTAATTAATAGTAAATAAATTAATTAAAAAATATAATAACTTGAAAACGCCTAATATTTTATAAATAGCAACTCATCTCATGCAGTTGCGTTCTGCAGGACAAATCATCGCATGTATGTGTAATTTTCATACTTCGCAAACGCTGTGTGCGTTGTCACATGAATATCGACATGATTATATAGCGACAAGTCCCGCGGCAGGCTCTCCGATCTCGGCTATCCGATCGCTTCCGAAAACCGCCGAACTGGCTTGTCGGAAATTATTCGTTGCCTATAATCCGAGTAAAAAGAATAGTCGGAAATCTAATAAATCACGTATGCACATTATGCATTTTTGTTTAGTAAGGTTTTATTTGTTTAAATAGAAGAAACGTTTTGGGTTTCGCGGGGGCCATATTGCATATTTCATGTGATAAGCATTGTTTACAATTTAATCGCTCCAGTTTATTTATAGTTTTCTTAAAAGATTTTTCATTTTAACATTTGAAAGTGTGTACATTTAACAGTTTATTACTGAGTTTCTATAATAATTGTAGTGATTTGCTTTTACTAGTGAGTAAGTCGATTTTTTTTTATGTTATTTGACTTTGTTTGTGTTGAAAATGTGTGTTTATTAAAAATTAAAAATAACAAGTTCTCACAATTGTCATTCAGTGAAAAGATTCAAATTTTGTCTAAAGGGAGGTGTGTACCCGAGTTACAACAATTAAACCAGCAAAAAAATAATGTAACTCGAAAATTTCATGTTAAAAGTTATGAAACGTATAACTGGCTGTGTGGTTGTGTACACACGATTAAATTATATTGTTTTCCTTGCATATTATTTAGTAATTTACATCGGGATATAGTAATCTCAAGTAACCGGAACCTTGAATATGTGAAAATTGAAGCTGACTGACTGGTGAGTAGTTATAATATTTTAAAATATGCTTATTATTTTACTTATTAGAATTTCTTCCGCCGCGAAGATCGATCGCTGTTTTGTCTGCGTTGCCGTAGAAGATGTACATGAATAGTAGTACATCTAAGACTTGCTCTGTTGGCATGGTTTCGACTTAGAGATCCGTGGCTGTAGCTATGCTAAAAATCTATAAACGAAAAAGTTTTTGTGACCGAGTACTTCGCCGCATACCCTGTGTCATAATCCTGTGCACGCCACTGAAGTGGGGACAGTTTTGGCCTCGACCTCATGCCTCGTCTATAATATATACGTCAATGACCGCATTGGAATATACAATGAAAACGTAATAAAATATTATGTAGCTTTCAATGACAAATCTTCTAACATTTATCCAAAATCCGATACGTAATTTATTCGCATAATAATTGAGAAATTGACATTTTATGAATGATAACACAGATCGCTCGGCCATATATTTATTATTTTCCCTTATTGTCTTTATTGTCCTTATTATCCCTTATTTAAAATCTTCGCATAAAACTTGACTCATGTTGGAATAAGGGAAACTTGAGAGCTGGTTGGCTGTAGCAAAGAGTGTATTTATTCACACGCGACACATATTTAATACGATGCACACTCATACTGTCATAGAACTTTGCATATACAGGGTTATGTGTTAAGTCGATGTTGATCCTTTAAGTGGTTGTAGTTCCAAGCATTTCCAATTTCTTCTTTAATAAAACCTATTTTCCAAAATTTATGTTTTGCGAGATTTTGGACTTATAAAGTTTTTTTTTTTGTTTAATTACGAAACTACGTCGTAGTAGAAGATTAAAAAATAAAAAATCATTAGTTAGATTGAAAAACATGTATATGTAATATGTATATTTATAAACATCTATTTGTAGGTATGTGCATTTAGAGATATTGAAGCAATTAGTTTTGCAAGTGAAATTACTTTAGTCTTTCACAGTCATAAAAAATATAATTACATAACATACTTTGAGATATTTGCCAAAAAAAAAAACGATTTATTCTGAAAACCTAGTAAGCTTTGCCCGCAGCTTCGCCTGGGTAAAATTGAGTTTTGCACGATATATTTATGATTTAAAGCCTATCACTTATTCTGACTGACTGTATAAGCTATATAACTGTAAAGTTTTATACAAATCCGTTCTGTAGTTCTTGCGTCAAAGAGTCACAAACACCCATCTTCACTTTCAAAGTTATAATAATTATAGTAGTAGAATAGTAGGATGAAAATCGTTGAGTGCGTCACGACGCAGGAACTTTGCAATTACTGTGATAGTGTGGAGTGACGTCACTCGCCGCCATTACCAACTAATTGTCTTCCGCGATGATGTCCTTAAACCTGTTGCGTAATTATCGCACTACACGTAGGAGCAGGGTATATGCATAGAACAGGAAATTTTCTTGGAACCTAATAATATAACCTAGATTCAGTCTAGCAAAAGAATATGTAATGTGTTGAAAAACAAGCAAGATATGAGCGGTCAAAGCTTTTAATCTGTCTCTTTCTATTGTGGGAAAATGGTGGCAACCCCAAAGGGAGATCTCCGACCGAGCCAGATGGTATGCTCGGTCAGGGCGAAGCCCACTTCCATGCATTTCGGATGTTGCATATATACCGCGGATCTTAGAAAACTTCGATAGTGCGATTCTGGATTGTGGCGTTTTTGGTGGCGCCACACTATCAAAACAAAATTTAGTATAACTTTCTATGCAGGTTCTGTAATGTGACGTCACGTTGCACATCGGATCTCTCTGTCTAATTGGCTACTTTAAACCTTCTCTGTCTAATTGGGTACTTTTTTCTTTGTTATTTTCCATGATATCCAAAAGCCGATTGAATTACACGGTTTCATCATACAAGATAGATCTATTAAAAATAATAAAATACTAGTTGTGGGTTTATATTACCTTTTTTACTCTAATATAACGAAATAAATAATAATATAACTCAATATAAACAGGAAATATTTGATTATTTGTTTCATTGCATTGAATAGGCTCCGAAAGTACTGGGTCGATTTTGATGTTTGTCACAGATGTAGAGTAGACCAAGGGGACGGACATCGGCTACTCTTTATCGCGGCAAAATGTACGATTCCCGCGAGATTTTTTTTGCCAGCAAGAAGTAGCGCGCAACATCTATATTAAATAATATAGGTTCGACAACAACCATACATACTTCGAATTTGATTCACATGCAAAAAAAAGATTAATTCTAATCTTATACTTCAATCGAGCAATTCTTGTAAATATATATATAGAGTCAGAATCGCGGAAACGCCTTCAACAATTTCCATATACTTTAATATAAGAGGGTTTCGGGGGTGAGAAAGCAATCGAGTTAAGTGTTATACTCTTTATTGAGATTTTAATTATTATTTTTTCTTTCGTTGTGTAATATCTACCTATGAGAGATTCAAAGCGCGTAGAAAACTCTGGATAAAAAAATACCTATTTTTATCCCGAAAAAGTTCAGCATTCCCGTGGGATAACCGATACTATATTCACGTGGGCGGAGCCGCGGGAAAAAGCTGGTAGATGAAAAAAGACAAAGACTATATAGCTGAAATTGCCACGCAGTAAACAAGGGCTCCATACAATTTGATGTTGTATTGCTGTACGTCTGCAGTAATATAATATGTTGCCGTCATATGTATGAAAATTAACAGCGTTCATTGCACTATAAAATGCTTTAAAGCTGTCTCTCTGACTCTCTGTTCGTAAAGAAAATGGCTCTGCTCAGTTACGATGTTATGTTGCTAAAGTTATTTAAGTTTAAACTTAAGTCTATACTCTATAATCATGTATTCTTAAATATTTATGTGTGTATTATATAAATTTGTAAATATACAATTTCTATTCTATTTGTACTATTTGCAACATATTCGGTGTGAGCTGACCCTAAACATATTTGTAGTTATGTTTTAGGGTCAGCTCACACCGAAAAGCGCCGCGACTACGCAACCTGGTACTGCCAGAAATTCGATATCTTGCAATGAAACGTGTATCATCTTGTGTAGTGAATAAAGTTCGATTCTGAGTAGCAATCTTAATAATGCAGAGCCGCGACATGTCGTTGTTTTTATTTAATTATCCTACTACTATTTTTAATGTGAAAGTTTGTGAGGATGGATGGATGTTTGTTACTCTCTCACGCAAAAACTACTGAATAAATTTTGATGAAATTTGGTATAGTAGTAATTAAAGCTCTGGATTACTACATAGGCTACTTATTATCCCGCAAAAGTACAGTGTTCCCGCGGTACGGTATTAACGCGGGCGGAGCCGCGGGCAAAAGCTAGTGTATAACGATAGAAGGTGAAGAGGTGCCATTAAAATTATTGCATATTGCATTAAATACTAGCTGTTGCCCGCCGGCCGCTCCGCCCGCGTAAATCCAGTAACCCAAAGGAACACTGTTTCTTTTAATCCAGGGCCCAAATTACTACCATGCCAATTTCATCGAAATCCGTTCAGTAGTTTTTGCGTAAAAAAGTAACATCCATCCATCCATCCATCCATCCATCCATCCTCACAAACTTTCACATTTATAATATTAGTAATATTTTGCAACGCGTAGCACAGCTACGACAGCTGTAGATGATTGCGCGTAGCTGTGCTACGATATTGTAGACGTGCTACGTAATGTAGCAAATAACGCCATACTTAAAAGCAAGTAAATACATTAATCCAACATCAACTTCTTGTCTTTTAGGTATACAAGAATAACGAAATAATGAATTGACTCACGGTGAAATAAATTTTTTAAATTCGTACCCTGAAAAATCTGACTAAAATATTAACCTGACCCAGAAAGTGTAATTTTATAACATAACGTTTGTAAAACCCATTTCGTGTCACTAACGTGTTAGGCGACAAATTTCTAAACTAAAGTCTCTACAGGCAAGAAAACGTTATTTTAATTTTGTCGTTTTTAATTTAAAATGTACTTCAGTCGCTTTAATTATTCTCGAGCACGCAACATTATTTTTACCAGCAATGCCCATGTTGTGGCCGATTTTCATTTGCTTATTACGTGTAAACAAATTATTTTATTGAAATTATTATTACGTGTACCATTTTAAATTAATAGTTTAAACCTAGTATTACCTAGTATTACTAGATAGTAGTATACTGATACTTTATCTAAGACTTCAAGGTTCCGATAAAGTATTTTGTTGTGCACGCTAATATTATAAAGAGGAAAGGTTTGTTTGTTTGCGTCGAATAGGCGCCGAAACTACTGGGCAGATTTCGATGAGATTTGGTATAGGTACAGAGCAGACCACGAGGAAGGACATAGGCTACTTTCTATTCCGTCAAAATGTACGGTTTCAGCGGGATTACCTTTTGCGCGCATGAAGTCGCGGGCAACATCTATATTGAAAATGTTCATTTAGTGCGGTTTGTTTAGGCATGCACGAAACCCTCTTTTGAAGCTGGTGTTATCAGCGCTTTTTTGCTTAACGTAAACGTAATAATAAGACGCCTGAACGTCAGCTGACACCGAAACGAGACGATACGAGACGCGGCGCTGCATTTTTAAAAAAAAATATTCAAAATTGAACTTTATTCAGCACACAAGAATATATACACGTTTCATAGCAAGAGCGGCGTCGCGCTATGCAGTGCGGTGCAGTTTGACATTCGAATATCGTGTGCCGATGCATATGCATATGCAAATTAATTATTGCAAGAAAATTGTTAGAAGTTATTGTAAGAGCAACTTCTTCATTACATAGTACGATTCTCTTAATGTGGTCATTTTAGACCAGCAGGTAATTTCACTACGAACAAACCATTACGAGACGATCAAACTTCCGAGCCAATTACACTTCCAATTCAATTCTCAATAAATTAATCTTCCCTACCCGTGCTCGGTGTCGCAGCGCGTAACTTTATATTATAAGGTAGATCAAAATTAATTACGGATACTTCGGGCATATGATCTACTGCTTATGTCGTGACGTTTAGGTAGAAAAATAATTTAAAAAATAGAAAAAAAAAATTAACAAATTACATTGTGCTCTCTAAAGCGCTGAGGTCATTAACCATATAGAAACAGGTGATTTAAAGAGAGAGCAAAGACTTTGCCTAAATAATATTAATACAATTATCTGTGTGATGCCAATGACCGTAACAGCGCCGTGAAGAGCGTATTGTAATTTTACAATACGCTCTTCATTTAAACTATCGAAATTTTTTCACCCGAAACGTCTCGACAAAAGCAGTAAATCATAATATATCAAATATAATATTCCCAAAATATCCGTAATTTATTTTAAATAACCTTGTGTTACAGTGTACTAGTAACTAGTATAAAGCTTTAGTTATATTATAACTAATAACATATTATTTTGTGTCGCATGGCTACACTGCAAGATCATATGTATATTCTAGTGTAAAAGCACCTTAACACTATCCTAAAATAAAATCGAAAATAAACAACGATTGGACACAGTAGGTACATCGCGTTCCATGCGGAATTAGATTATAAACATGATATACAACCGCAGTTTTGTTTACTAATAATAATAATAATAATACATATATTTTAATAGTTCACCACCGGTAATGGCGAATTGACATTTGATTTATTATATATATATATATATATATATATATATATATATATATATATATATATATATATAGTAATTATATTTATTCATACTAATTTAAACATCACCATACTGAGACAAAATCAATTGTACCATAAAAGTAGGTAAGTACTAAAAAAATAATAACTACTCCAAAACTTAAAATGCTACAAAACAAAGAAATCTCCCAGGTCGTCCCCACCAGGCAGAGTACCTAGAAGGCTCAAAGAGTTTCCTCGCTGGATTGCGATACTTATTGTCTGGGCCAGGTAGGTGCCGGCTCTGGGGTCTCGGGTGGCCTCAATAAATTTATATCGAATTTATTATTTTTATTTATTTATTGGCCTATATATAAATATAAATATATATAAATATAAATATATATATATATATATATATATATATATATATATATATATATATATATATATAAATATATATATAATATTATTATTATATTATTATTATTTATTTATTTATTCACATTTTACTTTGTTTGTTTTTTTGTAGTAGGTGTGAGGATTAAAATATTATCTTGGTTGTGTTTGTGGTGATTTATGTTTATTTTTGTTGTTGTTACTGGATTAGTTCGATTAACATTCTAATTTAAATTTATCAATGTCATTGGAAACGCGTGTAAACACGTACCATAACTTTATAATGTTCTTACAATGTTTTAAAAATTATTTAAAATCTCTATAGAAAAAGTGCGTGTTTAGAAGCGTTTTATGACTTGTGTAACACACAACAACAAAGTCAGCAAAACTTAGGGCTCTCTAAGTATATACTAGGCTTTTTGTATATTAAAAGAGAAATAGATTATAGTAATAAATATATTGTGTCAGGAGCAGACATTATGACGCATAAGGGGTCCAAAGAAACACAATTTGTCGTGGGCGAAGCCGCGTGCAAAAGCTAGTAAACTTAAGTAACGACTGTACTCCTGTCCACTAGCGATTGTCTCTTCTTGCGAATCTGTCTTCTTGAGAATCCGTTCAGTTTCTACTGTGTCAAGTTGCGCTGGAGTGCATGGGAGATAACTACACCTAAGTAGTAAAATTTAAAAAATGTACCGCAGTCTGCGCTGGAAATCGGGTATGACCTATAGGAACATTTATTTTATTTGATATCGCATGTTGTATCTTTTTGTCAAGATATAAAGTTCAATTTTGAATCGCAATCTTTAAAAGTGTGCGCTGCGTTGCGTCTTGGTGGCTAACTGACGATAAGCTGGCAAGTAAATATGAAGGCCACGGCCAAAATAAGGTATAATAGCTTATTAACTCCGACAATATCTGTTCAGTCGTAAACGGAGCGAATATATTTTGTAATAGGCAAGCAGCGCGCCTGATTGTAAGTCATTATAACTACGGCGAGTCAATTAGCCTGTATTGTTATCTTTATTAGGATTAGGCTACTATTTGCGATGATTTAGATATTATTATTTATTGCTGTATTAAATACAGATTGCGTTTGTCACATTTCGTCTAAGCGATGAATGTACTGCGAAAACACTAAGTACCCACAACAAACTGTTCATTGCCAGATTAAACGTTGTTTTCCCTTGCTTTTACCCTAAAGTCTTCAATACAGCGTTTCCCAATTGCCAGGTCGCGACCCGGTACCGGGCCATTAAAATAAAATAACGGGTCGCAACATTTCCGCCGTGTTTTAGAAACAATACCAACTGTCGATCGACGCACATATTCAGTACATCGTAAACATTCAGTTACTAATTAGTCCATACCAAAATATTATTAATAAAACATTTTTATCCCACTACTATTATAAATGTGAAAGTTTGTGAGAATGGATGGATGGATGGATGGATGGATGTTTGTTACTCTTTCGAGCAAAAACTGCTGGACGTATTTCGATAAAATTTGGTATGGTATTAGTAGTTTAGGCTCTGGATAAACTACTGGATAGACTACTTTTTATCCCGAAAAAGTAGTGTTCCCGTGGGATACTGTATATACGCGGGCGGAGCCGCGGGAAAAAGATAGTTATTAATAAATGTGTGTTATTTTACCTAAAAGCTTGGGTTTAAAATTATTAAGTAGGTCACGAAGGTGCAGTGTGAATTTTACCGGGCCATGTCAGAACAATGTTTGGGAAACACTGCTTTAATGCATAATGAAACCACAATTTTGATGTCACGAAAGAGAACAAGTATGTCCTCTTTCTAAAAAGTAAAACAGGTGTCTCACATGAGTTTCATTTTAGTAATATTTGTAGGATACTAGATTTTGCTCAGACCGCGTAAATGCGGTATCCCACGGGAAATTTTTCGGGATAAAAAGTAGCCTTCGTTTTAATCCAGAGCAGAAACTACTACCATACCATTCGGATACCTGCGATACAAGTTCTTCGGATACTTAGTACAGGACCAGATTGACGTGGTGTGGAAACGTCAATACTCCAATATATGTTATTATTGTACACGTCAGTTTTTGCGTGAAAGAGTAACAAACATCCATACATCCATCCTCACAAGCTTTTATATTTTTAAAATACTTTGATGTTCTTTAAATGTTGGAATCTTGCAGAATTGTCACAAACAAATATAAACGTGTTATTTTCACCGCTCGCTCGTAACACGTAACAAATAATGTATTCGGGACGTGGTGACAGCTTGATGGCTCTCGAAAGTGTTACATCGTCGCGATGCTGATGTGGATCAGTAATCATTTGTAAAAACTTTAGGCGCGTTGGTTATTTTTGAGATGGCAAAAAAGCACTTGAACTCGCGACCCTATTATCGACACCGGTGCGGTAGTAGGTAAGGCTGGGACCATTTGATCTGGAATCCGGTAGGCCGGGGAAATTTCAGAGCATAAAAAATAGGACTCTGTGTTAATACAATAGAGCTGATAACCGGACACACAAGTTCGAGTCAAATGTCAATGTCATATATGACAGCGCCACACGACACTTCGATTTTTAACTCTATTGTACCAGCGCAGAGTTCTATTTTCAGTGCTCTGAATTTTCCGGGTCTGCCGGATTCCGGATAATATATTGCTTTTGAGGAATTAGACCTCTACGCTACTTATTGTGAGAAAAGATGGATGGATGTTTGTTAATATTTCACGCAGACTACTGAAATGATTTTGATGAAATTTGTATGGCAGTAGTTTAGGCTCTGGATTAACACATAGGTTACGTTTTATCCCATAAAAGTACAGTGGTCCCGTGGGTTACTGAATCTACGCAGGCGGAGCCGCGGGCATAAGCTAGTTAAGGAATAAGACCTACAAATGATGTATTGTTACCTGATAGCAATAGGCTAGACGAAAGATTATTTTATTGCATAAATGAATACTACTCTGAAATATAACTAACTTCTCAGAAGAAACAGTATATTAAAAATCAATATTTTCATAGGTACAGCGATTTGTTAGAAACTATATATAATAACTATATAATAACGTTTTTTTTTAATTAACTGTGACAAAAAATGAAAGCTGAAATGCTTTTATACTTAATGAGCTTACTTGATAAATAAAAGATGTACTTACATAGGTAGTTATGAAATGATTGAAAATTACAGCACAATTTGTACAAAACCGGACGTTTTCATAATACATACTTAATAATAATAATATCTATGGATGCTTCACACCACGTCGATCCGGTCCCCTGGTAAGTACTCGAAGTACTTGTGTCATGGGTACCAGACAAGGGGAATATATTAAATAATTTTGTACTATACACTTTATTTAATATCCATCCATGGACCCAGGAACATAGAAAATTTTTATTGGCGCGAATCGAACCCGACGCGCTCAACCACTGAGCCACAGAGGTCGTCAAAGCTCGGTTGGTCGGTCGGTCGGTCGTCAGATACAAAAATAGTACGTAATAAATCCCCCTCACCAAACATAATCTAGATAACCACACACAATCAAAGTTACACACAAACTTCGGCGAAGATTGAAGAAGATTCGGTAGTTATCGCACATGAAGTTCCCCCGGCGCGGCGTGACTTATGTGCCTATACTGCCGACCCGGACTTTACATGTTGTTTAGTAAGTTTCGCACCTATGTAGTTGTACCTTCTTGTATGCTTGCTGTATTCTTACTTATCCTTACTAATCCTACTACTAGTATAAATGTGAAAGTTTGTGGGGATGGATGTATGGATGCTTGAATGGATGTTTGTTACTCTATCATGAAAAAACTACTGATCAGATTTTGATAAAATTTGGTACGGTAATAGTTTAGGCTCTCAATTAAAACCTAGGCTAATAGCTTTTTAACCCGAAAAAGTCCCGTGGGATACTTTATTTAAGCGAGCGAAGCATCGGGCAAAAGTTACTATTATAAATGCGGAAGTTCGATGTTTGTTACTCTTTCACGCAATAACTACAGAACTGATTTTGATGAAATTTGGTATGGCAGTAGTTTATACTCTGGATTAACAATTTTTTTTATTCCAGCAAGTTTCCATTAATCACGCGAACGAAGTTGTGGGCACTAGTTAGTCAATCAAAAAAAAAAATATATATATTAAAAAAAAACATATTTATGAAATCTTATCCCCACGTTTTTAAATATGTCGCCATTGTAAAAAGTTTTCTATTCTAATAGATTTTAAACTGTTGGATGGTGGGGACTTTACTTGCCATTGTCGTTACGAATAAGATAATAATTAAAACACGCACAAGCAAGTAGCAACACAAGTTGAACTGTCGACTGATTCAGTAACATCACAGGAATTGCGTACGCGTAATTCAAGTTGTTAGCAGTTTGACAAATAGCAAGCGAATTTGTAATCCCAACATTGGAATCGTGTAAATTTGTTTTAAAAGTTTCAATAAATCGAAGCTTTTGCTAAAGTAAAGTTTTGTAAAGTTGAAAGACATTTAGATTTTATTTTTTTTCCCTTATTGCAATACCAACAGAGTATTATAACTAACAATATTAATATGGCCAATAACAGGTTTTATAGACTTTAAAAGTGTTTAAAGGCGTGTAGTTAAATATAAAGATAATAAATATCAAAAATTGGCAAAAGTTCTATAGCTAAAACAACCCTCACTTCAAAGGAAATTGCTAATATTAAACAAAACTGTTTATGCATAAAATTGTTACAAATGTAGTGGCGTGGGGTTCCTATAGCTCCATCCCTATCGGCTTCACTTACCGCTTACCTTTTGAACACCCTCATCCAAATCCCTACCTCTTATTACAGGCTAGGGCTTCCCTATGGAGGAGAACCAGCCTTCGGCACTGAAATGTAGTTGTATTAAGTATATTATGTTTTCGAGTTCTTCCGTCGGTTCTCTAGGCTTTAAACTATAAAATCAAGTTAGTACCTAATACTTAAATTTTATTTTACACTAAAACGTCATTAAAATTACTTGATACATTAGTAATTTACGAGTATCAGTTATTGATTGTATTACTTAAAATATTTCTTATGCCCAGTTATTTTCTTAATTAATAAGAAATGAATGGACCTTTTTTAAAAGTGAACGAGTGACGGAAAGTCTAGGAACAAGTTTAATATTGTAAATGAAACTTACTTATTAGTTATTTAATGTTATTAACTGGACTGGTAAAGTCACAGAGAGCCAACTGCACTTGGTATATTTAAGTTATTATAACTTTATCTACACTAAAATAATAAAAAGCAAACATTTTTTTCTTTGTATATTTGTTGGCATTGAATAGGCTCCGAAATTACTGGTTGATTGCTTTTTATCGCGGGAAAAAGTGAAAGTTTATGAGGATATGTGGATGGATGGATGTTTGTTACTCTGTCACGCAAAAACGGCTTAACGGATTTCGGTGAAATTTGGTGTGATAGTAGTTTAGGCTCTGAATTAAATCATAGGCTACTTCTTATCCCGAAAAAGTGCAGTATTCCCGTGGGATACTATATTTACGCGAGCGGAGCTCCGGGAAAAAGCTGGTTCACTATGTTACATACATACATGTGTGTAGGTGTATGTAGGTATGTCGATTCTCGCAGCGCCGCTGCCGTGCCGCTCTGCTGAGCCGGCGATAATACTTAAATTGGATCATACGGTTAGAGCCTCCTATTTGAATACAATTTCATTTTATTCCTACGCTTGCAGCTAAAACTATTGAAATTCTAACTCAGATAGTTTTTATTTAATGTGTATTAGGATTCTGTTGTACTACTAGGAACCCTTATAGGTTCGCTCTATACATTCTGACTTCTGTACATGAATATAAACGGATGAAATTTGGTATAATTATAGATTGTGTATATTAGATCTTAGTTTTGGCGTCATTAAATAATTATAGCTAAGTATCCTATATAGGTGGCTCCGTACATGTGAAGTGGGGATGATTTTTTTTTATTCTACCCCATCGCGTGGGGCATCAACGAATAGGCATTTTTAAATTTGACGACCTCTATGGCTCAGTGGTTGAGCGTGTTGGTGCTCAAGCCGGGGGTCGCGGGTTCGAATCCCGCCGAAGGAACAAAAAGTTTTTCTGTGTTCCTGGGTCATGGATGTGTATTAAATATGTGTATAATATAATAAAAATCTTAAATATATGTATAGTATAAGAAATATTAAATATATTTCCGTTGTCTGGTACCCGTAACACAAGTTCTTCGTGAACTTACCACGGGACCAGATTGACGTGGTGTGAAGCGTGCATAGACATTATTATTATTATTATAAATAAATGTCAGGTTTCATACATACCTACCTTTCCTATAATGTAAACCATTTTCGAGAAATCGACCCCCAAAGTGGTTTGCATGTTAGCATTTCTAAACGAATAAAAGTTGTCACTTTTCATGCTGATAGGTCATGCGCAATACTCGTTAGAAAATTACCTTGAGCGAAATAAAATAATAACTTTCGAAGTAATTTGTAAAAAAACCTTAGTTAACGTTAACGTTGTTAGTTAACGTAACGTTTAACGTTCATAGTTACGGAAGCTGACATAATCTTAAAATTAGACATGATCTGTGTTGGGTTTTTCCCCTGTAGATATATCATAGACGTACATATAGTGTGATTGAGGCTTTAAACTGACCCTCAAACGCGGGTGAAGGTTGCGGGTTAACGTAACGTTTAACGTTCATAGTTACGGAAGCTGACATAATCTTAAAATTAGACATGATCTTTGTTGGGTTTTTCCCCTGTAGATATATCATAGACGTACATATAGTGTGATTGAGGCTTTAAACTGACCCTCAAACGCGGGTGAAGGTTGCGGGGGGCGTTGCGTCACGCTTTTAGTACAGGTGCTAAGAGACAGGTGATCGATGCTGGGATGACTCATCATCAGCAGTTTGTAGGCTTTTTTAAAAGGGATAAAACCGACAAACAATTAGATAAACCGCCTGATGGTGAGCGGATTATACCTACGTAAGTCATAGTAGGATTGCCAGGTGTCCCGATTTTTGCGGGATGTCCCGATTTGAGCGGGATGTCCCGATTTTCAGGGGTCGGAGGACGCGTCCCGATTTGCACCCAATCGGAACTGATTAAAATAGCAAATAAGGCAATAACAGAAAGAGAATTTTTCGATTTTCACATTACAATTACAGTTCACATTACAATTAATATTATAATTCAATAAAACTATCCTAAATATAAATCCAAGTTAATTTAACATATATGTGCAATTTAGGAGCATATTTAGGAGTGGGCTACGGAGACTGGATCTTACAGTTGTAGTTATCTACAAATTATACAGCACGGGGGCGCTTTTGAAACATAATTTTGGCTTCTATATATTTTTTTCTTATTTGGAGTAACAGATTTTATTTAACCTGCAAAATAGGTTAAAAATGTTGTTCGTTTGCTTTTAAGTTTTAATATACAGAACATTTTTTTAACATTTGGTAACTACCTTCTGTTACGCTTTTGTTTTTTTTAAGATGCAAATATTTACTTTTTAAGATGTCATTAAATATAAATCGCACCTAGCAACACTAATGAGTCCTACGTAATACGTTACATCATTATAATAAGGACTAGGTTTCAAAATCTAGGGAACGAACACGGAATAATCCTGCACGCTTGGCGTAAACTCCGCATATATGGTTTCTTTCTAGGGACGACCAGACAAAATGACAGATTGACAAAGGAAAACTGTCATTTCGTCCATGTTATCTGTCGTAACAGGGTCATAGAATCTCCTAAATAAAAATACCTACTACATTTATTGTACCTGACTATAAAACTATATCAACTTTATAATATAGAGTAAAACCTAAACAGCTAATAATCTAATCTAATCTTATACTTTAAACGAGCTAATCATGTATATATACATGTAATCCTTATCTCGGAAACGGCTACAAGTTTTTGACGTGATAACGTCTTATAATTCGATGGAGCCGGCTGCACGCACGAAAAAACATGACTCATGCGGCGTTACCGGCGTTACCGGCGTTACCTCGCTAAACATGACGTTGTCACGTTCAACTATCGTCAGTAAACCGACTTTACAGACAATCGATTTTTTTCCATTAAATTTAGTTTGTATATTTTGGGGGAGAAAAATCGATATAGCCAGGTCTTTCTTATCCCTGCGCATTTTTAGGTAACTTCTTACGTCTCGATTCCTGAATGTCAACTCCAGTTGGCGGCTTAGTTATCGTTGGAGTTTTTACGTTGTTGGCAAATTGGTGGTCTGAATCGGTGAAACTAATATTTTTATGATTGTTATTTATTTTTGATTCATTTATCGTTCTATAAAAACTCCGAGCGAAGCTCGATCTCCCAGGTACTAGGGTTAAATAGATCTCATATCTATTATATCTTCGCCTCTCAGACGTGACTTTTTCAATCACACAGCTACGTGACTTAGGCCGATTACAGATTATTGTATAAGGATATGTTATTTTATGAGATTGAAATATAACCTATGATATTTTTGATATGATACTAAGATTTCTAAGTTGGTTAGAATTCTAGCACAACTCATATGGATGGATCAATAGAATATAGGAACAGAAATATTGTCTATATGAATATAAAACGATACTTAAAGATGTAATAAACAACACAAAGATGAAAATGAGGCTTTGGTACAAACGTGGATTGTCTCTTCAAAAATTACGATGCGAAATTTTACCGTTATAATCTTATGTAAACAAAAATTATTTTTTGTGAAAGCCATACACCATGCTGCCTATCGTCCAATCGACTTGATGCTACCGTTTGGATCAGTTCCATATAGATATAAACAGTATGAAGTGTCAACTGTGGGGCTAGCACAGAATAATTAACACCATAGTTCGACGACCTCTATGGCTCAGTGGTTCAGCGCGTTGGTGCTCAAGCCGGGGGTCGCGGGTTCGAATACCGCCGAAGGAACAAAAAGTTTTTCTGTGTTCCTGGGTCATGGATGTGTATTAAATATGTGTATAATATAATAAAAATCTTAAATATATGTATAGTATAAAAGTATTAAATATACTTCCCGTTTTCTGGTACCAGTAACACAAGTTCTTCGGATACTTAGCACGGGGCCAGATTGACGTGGTGTGAAGCGTCCATAGTATTATTATTATTATATTCCATACACCATACTACCTATCATCCAGTTGGTATGACGCTACCGAAAGATCAGAGGGGTAAGCACGAACAATTGACAAGTACGTATTCGTAACGTTATTGAAATAAAATTGTAACAACGTCTGTACATTTGACAGTCGATAACGTTACGAATACATACTTGTCAATTGCTTGTGTAGGCTGTAGGGTCAATTCACACCGAAACGAAACAATACGCGACATGGCGCTGCGTTTTTAAGATAGCTATTCAACATTGAACTTTATTCGTTACACAAGAAGATACACGTTAATATTGTAAGAGTTCGAATGTCAGGTGCAGCATGTGCAGACTGCAGCGTATGACTGATGTCATACGAAACGTGTATCTTTCTGTGTAGTGAATAAGGTTCAATATTGAATAGCTATCATAAAAATGTAGCGCCGCGTAGCATCGCGTATCTTCGCGGTGTGAACTGACCCTTATCCCTCTGATCCAATTCGTAGCGTCATGCCAATTGGATGATAGGCAGTATGGTGTATGACTACACGTATTAATTAACCGTATTTATCGCCTTAGAGATACAACATCTTAAGTACTTTCATGAGTATTGTCTGAACAATACTCAAGAAAGTACTTAAGATGTTTTAATTAATAGATCGTACTTAAGTACACTTGTAGGTACGGCGTATCAAGTGTGTGCGAAACTATTAATAAACGACACTCGTTACTCGTATACGTAAGCTGTCAAACTGTTACTTGAGACGCGGTTTCGTGAGTACAGTCAAACCTTGACTTGAGTACGGCTTGGGATACAGTGTAATATTATTTGTTGTGTTTTTGGTTGTGTTACAATAATTTAAATTTAAATCTAAATACTTTCGATTAGACAAACTCAGAATTTACACTACATACTCAACACAAAATAAAGTTTCAAATAAAAAGATGCTTGTTTTTTTGCGGTAGCAAGATCAAAATCTTGCAACCAAATGGTACAGAACCATTCTGCCAGTGTCAAGTATTTATAGAAATATTTTCGATTTTATTTATTTATTTACATTAAATGAATTGCCTATTTGATTTATAATGATAACACTCCATACCAAAGATAAAAGTCAAAACAAAAGTGACTTGATTTGACACTTGATTTTCGCTGTCCAAAAAACCAATTCTAATTGTATGATTTCCCTCCCTCCTACAATTCCTCGCCCTATATATTCTTACTAATAAAATAAAACTGTCGTACTAACCCTAAATGTTTGTGTTTGTTCTAGGATTTAGATTATTCAACCGACTCCTAGGCTTGCTTTTAATTTTATTCATAAAACCCACTCATAAGGCAGAGTTTTCGTCAGCACACTGTGACATTGGCGAATCACTAAGGAGCCATTTTAAAGAATAATAAGAAGAACTTTTTCGCATCCCGTTTTACGGAGTTGTTATAAAAATATAAATATTAATATGTAAGAGAATAATAAATAATATCTGTACCAAATTTCATAAAAATAGTTCCAGTAGTTTAAAAGCCTATTCGATGCAAACAAACAAACCTTTCCCCTTTATTATATAGATATAGACTATTCAATGTTACAGCCATAAAATAGTACAATAAAGTGTACTAAACACGAATGAATTAATTTATATGGACATACATACTCTAATTCATCAACAAATGCGATTAGCCGGATAGTGAAATGGCTGTGTAATCCAATATGTTGGCTCGACTACTTGAATATTTTACATGTCGTTATGGTGCACAACGCGCAACGTATACTGACAGTTTATGATTAAAATATAGCAGTGCCGAAGGCTGGTTCTCCCTCATACGGAAGCCCTAGCCTGTATAATAGGTACGGATTTGGATGAGGGTCTTCAAAACGTACCTAAGTGAAGCCTATGATAAGATTGGAGTTATATGAACTCCACGCCACTGACATTTACCCTTCGTAGCCGTATATTGCTTTTTTTTTTCTTTTCTTTATTTAAATATATGGCATCGGCTTAAAACCATTTACCAGTGTCAAGTTAAAAAGGAGGGATATAGAATTTTCGTTTCAATTTTCAACACCGTATTCGTAAATCGTCAAGTCTAAAGTCTAGTCAAATTCCAAATAGATAGTCAGTCATAGTGCAGTGCAGTCATAGTGCAGTCAGTAAGTCAAGTCAGTCGATTCAGTAAAGTGGTAGAAGCTTCACTGAAAGTTTCTAGGGAGTTTTGGAGGGAACACAAAATAGCACGTTTTCTGAAGTTGTACCACTTGCGCTTGTGCACGTTATCGAATATTGAATGGTTAATATTCTACCAATATTACACATTAAGAACCGAAATGACACAAATTTATGAAGGAAATACAAAATCTACAACGTCACCCATTAAATTCCCCGGCAAAACTCCATATTGCTTTTTAGGTCCGGGCTTCACTAAGGTTTAACGTCTACTTTTTTATCATAATTTCGCCATAAAGCAAAACCTCAATTCTTGTATTTAACTTACACATTCAATGAATTATAAATGTATCGTCTTGATATCATAAACTGTTTTTCAGAGTTTGGACCGATCAAGACGCGATTGACTTTGGTTTGGCGTTTATGAGAATACCATTTTGCCGTTTTGTCACATCGAAACTGTATTATTGTAAGATTTAATTAGCAGAGAGAGAGCTACTGGTATATCGCTTAAGACTCGTATCTAGTCTCGATCATGAACTAGAGACGTTTGAGGGGGGATTATATTAACACATAACGTCGCTATCACCCGACGACTGTGAAGCCTGTGTCGTTAAATTACGGACGTTTATGGACATGCTACATATTCTTAGACTAAGTCCAGATAGCGCGTATTTACCGCGAGATCATACGCACATTAGACTATGTCCAGAAAGCGCGTATTTACCGCGAGATTATACGCACGTTAGACTATGTATACACGCGCGTATTGTTTTACTAACGCGCGTATCGTACTAGACTCAAGACTGCCATACATTATGTCGCTTTGGTTGATTCAGGCGCGGATCCATCTTTAAGCGTCAGTTGATACCGACGCAACGCGGCGCGGCATTTGTGACTGTCTTTCACGCCCAAAGAACTAAACCGATTAGAATGAAATTTCGTATGGTAGTTGTTTATACTTTATTTTAACACATAAGCTACCTTTTTTAAGATAACGTTTCATTGCAAGAATTCGAATTTCGAGCTGCACCGAGTTGCGCAGCTTGCAATGCAAACATGTATCTTCTTATATAGTAAATAAAGTTCAATTTTAAATTGCTATCTTAAAAATGCAGCGCCGCGTCGCGTCTCGATATGAGCTGACTCTGCAATGTACACATAACTTTAATATCTAAATTAACGACAAATAACCTTAGTGTGGCCGCGTGCTTACAAATGTATATATGATGATAAAACTGACAGCTTTTAATTAAATTTCATAATTTATTTGTGTGTTATCTTTATTTTAAAAGCCAGCTACGCTTCACTGGCGCGTAGCGATGCTACGGATCTATAGGAAACTACATTTTATCCGTGTTGAGCTGTGTGATATTTGTGTGTTCTATAACAATAAGTGGGTACTTATTGTTATAGAACCTCGGTATTAACCGGGTGGTTAACACCGAGCTTTGCTCGGAGCTCTAGTAGATTACAAAAAAAAAAGAATCACAAAAATATTTTACTGGGGTTCAAACCCACCACATTCCGAATTTCCGAACAACGTAAAAATTTTACCAAACTGCCAGTCGGACTGACATTATAGTCTTTACGGCACTACGGAGGTCATTGACCTCACACAGCTGATTTAATTGATATTATTTAGGTAAAGACTTTGCTGTCGCTTTTTGTCAGTGGGTTTTCAATAACTTTAATTACCATATGGCATAGATATGTTATTGATTGTACTGTAGGTTCTTGGTGGAAATTCATGTTTCACAGTAATAACACACAGGACTTCTTGCACTGTTTCCACTTTAATAAATATTTTACATTAATTTTAATATATTACACGACCGGTTTCGACAAAGTCATCATCAGGTGTTGAACACCTGATGGATGACTTTTCCGGTCCGGTCCGGTCGGTTTGGTCCGGTCCGGTCGTGTAATATATTATAATTAATGTAAAATACTTATTAAAGTGGAAGTAGTGCAAGAAGTCATATGGCATAGGCTGTTTTTAGGGTTCCAAAAGGGGGGGAATAGTACTAAGACACCGCTGTCCGTCTGTTACCAGGCTTGTATCTCATGAACCGTGATAGTTATACACTTGAAATTTACATAGATAATGTATTTCAGTTGCCGCTATAACAACAATTACTAAAAAACAATAAAAAAAAAGAATTTAAGGGTGCTCCGATACAACAAACGTGATTTTTTGCAGTTTTTTACTGAACACTTTGTGGGCGAATCCAACTCGCACTTGGCCGGTTTTTTTTCACTTACCGGCCTGGCATCGGCTCGGCTCCCGCGCCGGGGCGGCCGGTGACATGTGTCACGTGAGAGGCGTCGCCGGGACGGTACCGGGCCAGTAATTTGAAAAACAGTCATTAGGTACAAACACACCAGGTTTGTCGGCCACCGTACATTTTGTCTAGGCGGAAATAACCTAAGCGTTGATAGAATTTTTTACTCTCAGTCGTGCTATTTCCGTGTCAAAAGGCACGTCTTCAGAGTCGTCACCGAGAGCTGAATAGATATGAACGCGGCTAATGGAAACTTATTTACATATGAACGCGAACGCGAACGTAATTGACATAGTTTCAAATTTGAATAGAGATAGTTACTGGAGGATACTAGATCTCGGCGACAGTGGAGTGGGGCTCTTCCTAAACCTCCACTCCTATCGGCTTCACTTACCACTTACCTTTTGAAGACCCTCATCCAAATCCCTACCAGCTTCGCCACTGCTTGACGATATTGTGAGATGTTCATATAGCGTCGTGTATCTTAGTGATAGAAACACTAGGTGCTGCCCGCGACTTCGTACGCGCAAAACTAAATCACGTGGGAACCGTACATTTCTCGGCGATAAAAAGTAGCCTATATCCATCCCCGTGGTGTAAACTTAGTTTGTGATCAATAAAATCAAATTGGTTTTGTAGTTTCGGAGCTTATTCAATGCAAAGAAACAAATTCTTCTTCTTTATAATATTAGTAAGTATAAATAATATAGACAGCATAGAATTACTACGCGTTACTCGAAAATGGTTGACTATGTATAAAAGTCATGGATGAATCCTTGCCTTTATTTATCTAAGACCTAGTCGTCGATGTTCGATCGAAAGAATTGGAAAAAACTCGAGAATTTGAGACCGATTTGGCTAATTTTCATCTTGAAATGATTGTAGACGTTCGGGGAAGGCTTAAACAATGAAAAATACTAAAAACCACAATATCCAATATTAACTGTTTCTTACTGTCGTACATTTGATGTTCGTTCCGTCGTAGGATAAGTTCGTGTCTCCAGTGTCACTTGACTCTCAAATAGGTGAGTTCAGTGCAGGAATGAAAACCAGTTGTTCTATTTCAGAAAATTTTAACTGTCCCAGTAGGTGTAGATATTAGGTGTAGATGTAGTTATTTGGCTATTACACGTCACAGTTAAGACATGACGTGTGTCAAGACAGCTAGTATCAAATAGAAATGTTTGTACGTAAGCACAGGAAACTGTATATAGATATTCGCAATCACAATTTCAACCATGATACAACGTGTTAGAATCGACATTTGAAAAGCAATACAGTAGAATTAATTTCGAATTCGCCGCGTCATGTGAAACAATCCTAAACTGAATTTAATCCCCACAAAATTAGTTGATTGGACTGTTGCTAGGTATTCTAGAAAGGTCTAGAACTAGGATCTAGATGCCTATGACATTCCTAGTGCAATTTACTCCCGAGTGTTATACGACATGTAATGCCAATTTCAACTCTATTGTTATGTAAATAAGACTTGAATTACGATGCCAGGATGCTGGGGGATTGCAATCGTTGCATAAATTTGTATTGAAGTGTCGGCTTTAGAACCTAATGCAACCTAATGCTTGCCACACGTGCCTTTAGAGTCCAGGAGTTCCCAACCAGTGGGGCACGCCTCCTTAGGGGGGCGAAGAGAGATATCAGGCAAATACAAATTAAGGATTCAAGTTTTTTTGTCACAAATATTAATCGACGTCTCGTTATTCGCTATAAGATATGTTTCGGCAAGTTACAATATTATGTATTTATTTATTTCCATGAAGAAAACAAGAAGAAAAAAACTTGATAGGTGTCAAGGGACACCCGAATGGAACGAAGTTCCTTTCGATTAATTAGTATAGGGAATTGTAATAAAATTTTATTTTCTTTAAGTTATAATAATATTTTTTTTACTATCAACAAATATAATGTAATATAAACTTAATCAGTAGGCTCAATTTTAGTAATAATTGAGAGAGAGAGAGAGAGAGAGAGACAGACAGAGAAACACGCGCACGCCGCACGGCTTACAACTATAGCAAAAAGTGTCGTTACAACTTTTAGTCTTAATTTTTTCCGTCTAGCCCCCTTTCGCAACGCGCGATAAGGAACTTCGTTCCAATAATATTATGGGAATCAATAAATATCGATAAAATGCGTTTTGCAATAAAAATATCACTTTGGCATGAATGTATTATTTATAATCCGAGGGAGGCTCCGTGAAAAAAGGTTGGGAAGCCTTGCTTTAGACTTTAATGCCTAATGACTACTACACACGTTATTTTTTTTTTTTCTGTAAATCACGAAAACTTAGTCATGTATACTGTTATTGCTTACTTAATATGAATTACTAATGTTTAATTAAATATACATGTATAAATAGCCTATATGTAAATAGATCAGTCTAGTTATGTTCATTAGAGAGTTCACTCATGAATAGAGACGAAAGGTACTAATGATGAATGAATGGGTAATCTGGACCATTCACTTCCCGCGGTCGATGCGGAATGAAACAACTTCCTCGTTATTTGTATTGTTTAGACTTTAGTTAGAGGAACATTTTCTACCTATGGCTGCTTCACACCACGTCTTTCGAATTACTTTTTTTGAACTAGTGCTAGCACAGAAGAAGAATGAGAGACGAGTTATTCCACGGTCGTACGGAGATCTGACGGCACAGAGTAGAAAATATATTCACTTACGTAGGTACAGAGAAACAGCTTTCACAGAACGATCCAAATTTGAAAATTTTGACATCCCTTTCAACGGCCCACGATTCTTCCACATAGTCGTGGACACACCGTATACTTGTAATAGTGCAATCAAATCGATAGCTAACCACGTAACTGTCTGTTCTTTATCCGTTCCTGTGTGCTGACGGCGAGAGGATAAAAAGACGCCTGCGCTACTCTCGTATTGGTGATGTCTATCTGCCCGTTTTTCGGTCTTACGGCCAAATGTGTTCTCTTCAATTAAAAGTCACTGAAACGCTACCTAAGTTAAGATGCACTCATGTCACATGCTGTCTCCTTCAGCCTGCCAAGCAGACACATTACTTTAAGTAGTGTAGGTACCAATTTACATTTCACAGTTAACTTATATTACACGGGTATTTTTCGCGGGATGTTGCTTGATATAATATTAATTAAATTGTATGCAAAGGATTTCTGCAAAGTAACGCCGGATTTTATTAACTACTTATTCACCGTTAATCAATTCTTTTTTTTTTTTTTTGGTTTCGGCGCATTCGGGTGGCATTGAACTGAATAATAAATTTACTTGTACAAACATAGTAAAAAGGTCCTACACTTTTTATTACTTTCCGAACTCTTAAGAAGTGGTATCCAAACTCGTAAACTATTTCCGAGGATCCGAATTCGATAATATCTGAAGATATATTATGAGGGTATAAGAAATTCAGTTCGAATCTACCAGCCCTAACTTTTTTCATTACTGTTCCATAATGGGTACTGCAAAGGCTTTTCTTTTGAACGTCTGCGGCGAATAAATCGTATAGAAATTGTATCTGAGCATTTGTTATATACTGGCAACCTTACTAATGAAAATATTCACACATTAATATAATAATTAATCTATTAAATGTTGCTGTCTTTGTCTAATACGTTGGAAAAGTCAGTTGACAGACATAGACAGTAACATTGGTCATCCGTAAGATAAATATTTTTATTAACCTGGAAGGGGGTTGCTCTGTAAGACCTACATTATTTGCTTACTAAGCAAAAACGAAAACAGTAAAAGTTCTTTTTGTGTAATAGTGGCTACATCAACATTAAACAGTTCAGGGGGGTTGCCACTATCTCATCTCGCAATCCTTCATTAATAGCAGTTTACCTGCCAAAAAATCAATTTTCCTCACTTCTCGATTTTCAAAAATGTTCGCAGTCAGTAGCGAATTTCTCCGTTCGTTAAGCCAGCTTGTTAAGCAAAGTCGGCCATTGTTACATTTTTAATTAGCTCTATCTTTCCAGGTAAGCTCCCTCGTGATTTGACCCGCTGATTCAGCTGCCACAAGGTAAAGAACAGCGGAAACTGAAGCTGTCAACTAAGAGTAATAATAATTATATCTATTATCTATAATAATATATATGGACGCTTCACATCACGTAAAGCTGGCCCCGGGCTAAGTATCCGAAGAACTTGTGTTACGGGTACCAACTACCAGACAACGAGAAGTATATGTAATACTTTTATACTATACATATAATAAACAGCCTCCGTGGTCTAGTGGTTAGAGCCTGACTCTCGACTCGGAGATCGTTGGTTCGATTCCCGCATTGGAACAACAACAAAAAATGTTATTTCCAAGATTGGTTAGGACAATGCAGGCTGATTGTCTGACAAGAAAGATGATCCATCCGTCGGATGGGCATGTAAAAAGTCGGACCTGCACCTGATCTCCCGCCAGTCGTGTCGGTTATCCGTCACACTGGGTTATGCGAGTAAAGGAAGAGAGTGCTCTTGTGTACTGCGCACACACTTGGGCACTATAAAATTACTCCCCCGTAACTGGCATGGCTTGAGGTTTCAATGAAACCGGCCACTGTCACCGAAACCGGTGTGGGGAGTTGTATAAAATTTAAGATTTTATTATATTATACATATTATATTTAATACACACCTTTGAATTCCCATCCCCATCACATGGAAAATTTAGGTAATAAACTCATTATTAGTAATTTACATAAGAGTTGATACATTAAACTTCCAATCCAAACGTATTTCAACGTCAACAAAGAATCTATACTTAATATTATAAAGAGGGAAGCTTGAACTGATGCTGGATGGAAACCTGCACAGTTGTGCAACACACACGCTCCGGTTTACAGGTGTACAGGCAAACTTGTCAGGTCTACCGTTACGTGCATGGCTAGCATTAAGCATTATCATTAAACATTATCGACCGCGAAGAGCGATATCGTATCGCGTAATGTGAAAACGCTCTTACAAGCTCAAGATTTTTAGTACTTTATACGTTACGATACATTTACGTAGTTTATAGTACGATACATTCTTTCTAGTCTAAACTTTTCTAAATTTTTGATCATAACGTAAAAGCATACCCAGTGTATGCTCGCGATGTATACGTGTATTATACGACGCCAGCATACACTACGACTATACAGCTCGTTTATATTGATACAATTTTCAGGAATTATACTCGTTTGAAGTTATTACAGTACAGATTACGTTTCTAGCCTTAATAAACTCTGGGCTGAAGCCAATTGAGAGTAAGGTATTCTACAGAATCAAAGTTACGAAAATTACTTTGGAGAAACACTTTGAAAATGTACTGTCGAACTAGTTGCCGCTCGACCAGGCATAAGATGAAAATCGCTTTACATCGCCGATTAATCGAGCGCGCGCACACATACTCATGTGTAAATACGGAGTTCAACCACGTCTGCAGTTGATGCGGTCACTTACTTTGTGTTTCAATATTTGAAGGCGACCTAGCGCAAAGGAAAATGTTCAAGCAACTTGTCGAAAGGGAACTTTGCCGACATTGTACGTCGGTATTTCTTTGCCCTATAGATTTCAAAACTAAAGATAGGCTAAAACGTACATTTGACAGAACAAATCTTCATACAAGAAAAAGTTACGCCATCTTGATTTCACCGTACCTCCAATGTCAAAATGTCCCCAAACAACCCCAAAAGTTTAAGGGGCCCTTTTAAGTAGGGACAGTTTTTGCCTCGACATGCTTCATCTATAATATATTATACGTCTATGGTTATAGAGCAATATGTTACCTTAGAAATTTCTAAAAATTGGCCGGGTCTAATGACTAGTTGAAAAAAGTTTTGGTACTAGATGTCTGTTGGTAAGCGTTTAGCAGTAACGGTTAAACGAGGACCGTTGACCTCTCTAACATTAGTAGACTCATTGCTTGCAAATGTACGGATGTTTTACGAGCACTGACAAGTAAAGATTACGTAAATCCACACTTCTATGTCTACGCTAATATAACAAAGAGGAAAGGTTTGTTTGTTTGCATTGAATAGGCTCCGAAACTCCTGGACCGCACGGAGACGCAGGCAACATCTAGTTTTCAAATAAATTGTGAGCACAAAACAAAACGGCGTGACAGTTCCTTTTTAACTCCCGACTAAAACAGAGGGGTGTTATAAGTTTGACGTGTCTGTCTGTGTGTCTGTCCGTAGAATTATATAGCTCCCAAACGGATGAACCGATTATGATCTAGTGTTTTATTTTGAACGTCAACATGATCGAAAGTGTTCTTAGCTATAATTCATCATTAATAGCTCGTCTTCGGGTTCATTCGGGGGTAACTTAAAAAATTTAATTTTGTTTATCTGTTATTGTTTTACTCCGTGGTCTAGTTAGAGCTTGGCTCTCGACTCCCTCTCCCCGACTCGGAGGTCGTGGGTTCGATTCCCGCATTGGAACAACATAAAATGTTGTTTCCAAGTTTGGTTAGGACAATGCAGGCTGATCACCTGATTGTCTGACAAGAAAGGTGATCCATGCGTCGGATGGGCATGTAAAAAGTAGGTCTTGCGGCTGATCTCTCGCCAGTCGTGTCGGTTATCCGTCCCACTGGGTTATGAGAGTAAGGGAAGAGAGAGTGCTCTTGAGTTCTGCGCACACACTGGAGGCTAACTGGCCTGGTTTCAATTAAACCGGCCACCGTCACCGTAAGCGGCCTGGGGAGTTTTATTCTTTTCATTTCATTTTATTGTCTTACAATGTATAATTTTACATTGTAAGACAATAAACACTGTATAATTTTGTTTATCCTAAAGCCTGAAAGTGCGTTAAATTGTATCTTTGTTTATACATATTTTAGATACAATGTTTATTCATGTATGTCACATTAGGGTCTAATTTTAGTTCAAGAATCAAGATACAGAAAATCTTACCGACTATAGAATTTAAATGTCTTATTACTGTAGCTGCAGCCAGGGTTACCACATACGAGAACTACAAACATGTCAATGATTAAGGGATAATAATATTATCTTGTTATATATAAAAATGGATTGCAATAGGCTTAATATATTTTAAAATGTTCGTATATATTCGATAGTCAACTAGTATCTTTTTCCCGAATATAATATATCTTTATGTAAAGAAAAAATGACTAAAATTTAAACGATACATATTTGCGCCAAAACGACATCGGCCATTATCGTGACGTCATAAGAACAGAAACAAATAAATGTCATGTGTGCGTGTGTAGTGCATCAACTTTAGATTTAACTTTCGCTATTGGTTATGCGGTTTGATTATGTTCTTATGACGTCACTTACAAGAAAAATATGGCGGCTGGCGTTTTAGGTCACGTGACATACAGATAGTAAAACTACAGTTTTATTTTCGAAATTATAAATAAATCGCATATTTATATAACAAAATAGCGTTGTATTCTTATTTCTTATGATAGAAACTATATAAATAACAAATTTATATCATTTGATTTTGATATATGAAACTAGCCTATTCCAATGTCTCGCTATAACGCGAGAACGGCTGGACTGATTTGGCCAATTTTGATCTTGAAATAATTGTGGAAGATCAGGGAAGGTTTAAACCAGGTATGGGCAACCTTTGACATGTTGAGGGCCAAACTTTAGCGTGCAAATACGTTCGCGGGCCGCGTTTAAAAGTGCTTAGTGCATTTTAAAGTAGTGATAATATTTTTTGCGATAGATATTAGACATGAAATAATACGACAATGTTATTATAGTACTTACAATTTATTAAAATAACAAAATGAAATTAAAAAAAAATGGTACATTATAATTAAATCGTTAAATTTGCAATTGTTACAAACGAAAGTTAAATACACCGAAATCAATGAAAGAAAGAAAGAAAGAAATTTTTGTTTTCAGTTCACAAAAGACACAAATATAACATGACATAAAATAGGAAGATATAAAAGAGAATAACAAATGAGACATGCACCATAGTTACTGCTGTAAATTAAATAGAACACATTGTGCCTTCATGTGACTTAGAAAATGGGTCCAGTTCGGCATAAGCCACGTATGCCGTATCTAGACACGCGCACACATGACACCGGTTTTCAACTGAACCGTGAAGTGTAGTAAGCCACGGACATCATGCAACTTTCTGCATAACATCAAGCATCGTAATATACTATATATAAACACTATACATATATACACATAACACACATACATATACATGTACACAAACATATACATACATACATATATACACACACATAAACATAATACATAATATAATATGATAATAGTAGACTATACTTAAACATACAACTCCCTTACAAACTATACACTAGATAAAAGACCGCACAAACTGCTAGAAAACGTTACAACAACACAACCCATCAAGACACTACTGAGTAACAATGGTAAATTTCAAATTAAACTAATAGATAAGAATAATAAATTAATACAATTGTATGTATAATATTCATATGAACGACAGGTTACTAATAATCATACCATATTTACGTTGTTCCTTAATGAGAAACTCTTTCAAGTGATGTCTAAATATACCTACAATGAGACACTTGAGCTTAAATTTGGGAAACTAATCCATCGATATTTGGATTAATTCCACTGATACAAAGACGTAAAGAATTTTCCAAATTATCGTCAGTCAGTCTTGTACGATGTGTTCATTTATTAACTTTCATCAATGAAAAGAATTGTTCGCATTTATAAGTACTGCCAAACGCACAAATCAATCTTCTTGCGAATTTTCTAAGCTGCGGAAAATTGTCTTTTTCTAGGTATTTTTTGTAGAAATCGCACAACTCTACGTCTTCAAATTTGGATTTTAAGATTGAGTTTTCTTGAATCTCGATCAACTCCATTTGTAACTGTATTGGAACATTTTGTACATTACATTTTGTAGGAGTAGCAAATAAACTGAAACAGTCTTCCATGTTTTTGAAGTCGCTAAATCTGTTCGAAAATTGTTCCGACAGTAACTTGAGTTCTTCAGCATATTGATCATAAGCAATATTTTCATACGCAGAGAGCGTGTTGAAATGGTAACTGTTACCAGACAGCATCAGTGGCTCCTACAAGCGTAGTTTGATCTGAAACGCTTTCAAATGGCTGTACTAATCATTTACTAACTGTCCTTGTTTTTGAAGTTTCAAATTTAAATCATTCTAATAGCCTGTAAGATTGACCAGAAATGCTAAGTCACATATCCATTTTGGGTCACTTAATTCAGATAGTGGTTTATCTTATATTTTCATAACGCAAACATCAAAGTATTTGATGTTTGCCGCCCCACTGTCACTCCCGTGAGTATAAGTACCTAATGTAATATTTTTTTAATTGTTTTTTTTTTCAAAATGTCTCGCGGGCCGGATCATATCTTACAGCGGGCCTGATCTGGCCCGCGGGCTGGTTGTTGCCCATATATGGTTTAGACAGTGAGAAATATTGGAAAAGGTATAGGTGTAGGTTATAAGTGTAGGAGTAGGTGTAATTGTAGGTGTAGTTTTTTATTTATTCCAGCTCATAGTTAGACAGAACTACGTGTGTCGGGACGGCTAGTGTGGTAATAAAACTCCTGTTATATTAACCTGCGTTTATACATTTCCCTAGAATTATATTACTAGTTATATATACATTTAATCTGGTTTATATTAACAAACATAAGATCAATTCTTATTTACTTATTCCATAATCAATATCCTACCGGTCTCCACTTGGCTCTCGACTCGCAGGTCGTGGATTCGATTCCCGCATTGGAACAACAAAAAATGTCGTTTCCAAAAAATGTCGTTGTTTGACAAGAAAGATGATCCATGCGTCGGATGGGCATGTAAAAAGTCAGTCCTGCGCCTGATCTCGTCAGTCGTGTCGGTCTGTCCGTCCCACTGGGTTTCGAGAGTAAAAGAAGAGAGAGTGCTCTTGTGTACTGGGCACACACTTGGGCACTATAAAATTACTCCTACGTAGCTAGGTCTCGTTTCAATGAAACCGGCCACCGTCACCGAAAACGGTGTGGGGAGCTACTATTATTACTCTATCGGTCTTTTTCCAGCAAAAAATTATATAATTACATAATAATATACAAAAACTTTTACTATAGTAAGTTTGAACTTAAACGCAATTATGTAATCCCCGAATTGTCAAGCAGTGAGCGACATGATTATGATGAATTGTAGCTAACAACACTCTTGATCACGTTAGCTTTCAAACGAAAAAAATAGATCTAAATCGGTTCATTCGTTTGGGAGCTACGATGCCACGGATAGACTCACAGACAGACAAACACGTCAAACTTATAACACCCCTATTTTTGTTTCGGCGTTAAAAATGAGTCGTTGCAAAATCTTTACAAAGTAGAAAATGTACTTTACATAGTAGAAATGTTTTCGCTGTATCTTTCTTCCGCGTAGATCTTTTAAACTACTCAACGGATTGTAATACAATTTTCAGCAATAGATAGAGTGATTCAAGAGGAAGCTTTTAGGTATGTGTAATACATTACACCCGTACGAAACGAGGGCGGGTCGCTAGTTAAAAATAATTAGTGTAGCTGTATATTGTCCATAATAAAATAACACATTGCTATTTCTTCTGGCGTAGTGGCTACCAGACGGCATAACGCGTCGCCACTCGCCATGTCTTTTAGAGTAGACCTCTAGTCTCTACATAACTTATCTATATATTACAAAACTTGGCGGTGTCACCCCTAAATTTTGTTTAATATTCATGCACATCTCAACCTAGTCCGGCGACAGGTACTGGACAGGCGTGCGGCGAAAAAACCCGTCCCGCCACTTGCCAGACATTGAGACACACGCTGACCGTCCATTACACAAGCGGGTGACTAGCGTATAGACGTGACTAGATCAATTCCTATAGTGCTAGGTGCACACTGCTTGTTTCTTATAAACAAAACTACAGCTAGCTAGCAATTTTTCCACACAATCGTGGACACGCCGTATGCTTGTAGTAGTGCAATGAAAACGTAAGCTAACTATGTAGCTGCTTATCTGTTCCTCTTGCTTTAATCTGTAGCTACAGCCTAATGATATTAGATACCATTTCATATTGCTAAGACGGCCGTGCCAAATTTGTGTAAAAATTGTGCAACGTCAGTGCTGACGCTGCGCGCTGCTAACAATAAAACATGAAAGTGCCGCCATTTTCAGTTCATCATTTTTGCATATTTACATGTAAAATACACACGTCTGCAAATATAGAGTGCAAAATATCGCCACACTTTAAACAATCAAAGTAACTTCAACCCATTTGTTGATTACACAATTTCACTACATTCTCATTACAATTAATTTAGACTTGGCCACCTGTTGGTAAGTAGATATCGTATATATGTGCATGAAGCCTTATCGAAAATAGATTATTGAATACAGCTTAGCCATTTTACGGCTCACGGTAGACTGTGTAATAAATTCCCGCGTTTTTTTCCCAAAACATTTTTCTTTCTTATGTTTTGTGTTTTTTCGCCAAAATATATTGTGATATGTATAAGTGTTTTTATTGCTTTAAGGGAGCGATAAATTATTTATTGATTCTGTATGTTTTTCTTATTCAAAGATGTGTGAGATGAAAGAAATAATTTCAAAAACTGCCTACTTGACGACCTCTGTGGCTCAGTAGTTAGCGCGTAGCCGCGTAAGCGGGTTCAAATCCCGCCGAAGGAACAAAAAGTTTTTCTGTGTTCCTGGGTCTTGGATGTGTATTAAATATATGCATAGTATAATAAAAAAAATTATATCGGTTGTCTGTAAAGTCGGTTTACTGACGATAGTTGAACGTGACGTCTTGTTTATAGTGCGCGCGGAACTAATTGGCCGCGCCTTAGGTAGGCGTGTTGCCGCCGCGAAGCCCGGCGCCGAACTGAGTAATAACATCAAGCGCCCCGCCTCTCCGTCCTACCGCTCACATACCTAAGGCGCGGTAACAAGTAACGCTGGTAACAGTAACTGGTAACGCATGAGTCATGTTTTTTCGTGCGTGCAGCCGAGTCTATCGAATTATAAGACGTTATCACGTCAAAAATGTGTATAGTATAAAGTATTAAATATATTTCCGTTGTCCTGTGATACAAGTTCTACGGATACTTAGTACAGGACCAGAGTGACGTGGTGTGGAAGCGTCCATAAATTATTATTATAATAGGTACTTATTGTACCTATTTCATTAGTACAAGATCGCAAACGCATCGGATCATCCGTTTCGGATGACTGAATTTTTGTTTAAGTTGAAAATTATACCCAATGTATGAAAACTAATTCAATTAAATTTCCTTCGAAAAAAGGTTTACATTTGATAAAAACATTCAAAGACTATAATAAGTTCTTAAGTTAGGACAACATATAATAACCTAACCAAGAGAGAGAGGACATGTCTGAGGAGGGTTTCGGAATTATCAACGCGCAATGGGTTTTTTCAAATTTCTTTAAAAGTTATTGTCCGATTTCGCTCAAAATAATGCTCCTATATATTTTATTGCATGGAAAACTTACAAGTTTATATCTCTTATAGTTGACAAATGCCAGGGGCACCAAAAAAAGTCAAAAGTTTTGTAAAAAAATCATGTATGAAACCTTGCATTTATTTAAATAGACCTATTCGTCGATTCGGTGGGGTACACGGAACACGTTGGGGTAGAATGAAAAAATATTTTTCATCCCCACTTCCCATATATGGAGAGACAGCCACCCGGTCCCTAAAATATTAAATTATTATTATTTTATGATACCAAAACCGAGATCTATACACAATATATAACTATACCGAATTTTATTTATTTATACTCTTAATTGCAGAAGTCAGTAGGACGGACAGACAGACAGACATTCCAGCTGGACTGGAATTCGTATTACCCTTATCAAGGGTTGCATAAAAACAACGTTTCCACTAACTTTCCGAGGTCGCAATAATCGATATGAAATTTTAGTTATGCAGAGAATTATCCATTACGACATTAATTTACAGTTTTAGATCTATCCTTACTGTCCAAAGACGTCCAAGTTATCAATTGAAATCGATTACGCTCTGTTTTCCTAGGATAGTGTTGCCGTCATGTAGCGGCTGTAATACAGCGATGACCGAACGTCACGTTGCACGAACCCACATCGTGTGGTGATCTTGTCACCGTTTTTTAAATAGAAAACATTATTCCCCGCTATATTACGGCCACTATATGACGGTAATTCTATTCTAGGAAACCAGAGATTAAGTTTTTACTGTTTTGTCAACCGAAACGAATTCAGTAAATATCTATTATTTTCAATAGTAGTTTTATCATAGACTCCCGACAATCGCACGGGACAAGTTCTTCCCTTAGTACAAAAGGGAAGGGACTGTCCTCTAAGGAAGCCTACTGCGGGCTAGTTCCCTCAAATTGTTGTTAAGCTCTGGTTTCCTAGGATAGCGTTGCCGTCATGAATTTTCTATGTAATAATGGTGACAATTACTTTTCGCTAGGAAACCGTGTCATTTTGATTACGTAGAAAATGTTCATCACCGTTGTATTAAGGTCGTTATATGATGCCAATGCTATTACAACACTAACAGAGCTTCAGTCTTTCAAATTCAAAGATTATGGCCTTGTCAATATATTACGTCTGTATGATATTATGTAGGTTTTCTCGCATTTAAAAAATTACAAATATTTAATACGCTTCCAGTTTAGAACGTGGCGTTTATAACGTTAGGTAGCTGATAGTAGATGTTCAGCTTTTTTTTTCATTTTAGAATGGTCGCAGACTTTGGACCCTGGACGAAGTAAAATGGGGAAATCGAAAAATACAAAATTCGCCATAATTTAGAAAATTTCGGAAATAAATATTCTCAAATTTAGTAGTAGTAGCTTTTTAAGCGCTTTTAAGCGTTTATGAGCTTCAATTTTAGTAGGTGCAGGACTTATATTAAGATTTAACCTGACATCCTTCTACTATTATAAATCCTACTGCAATTATAAATGTGAAAGTTTGTGAGGATGGATGCCTTCATGGACGTTTGTTACTCTTTCACGCAAAAGCTACTGAATGGATTGCGACTAAATTTGGTACGGTAGTAGCTTAAGCTCTGGATTATAACATAGGCTTCTTTTTATCCCGAAAAAGTAGAGTGTTCCCGTGGGATACTTTATTTACGCGGGAACAAGCAAAACGGGGCAAACGCTAGTCTATTGAAATGTTACAAATTAATGGTATCAAACTATCTTACTATAAGGCCCTGTTTCACAATCTACTGTAAGTGATATGCATGTTTTGTCTCTTTCGCTCGAGATAAAGTAAAGCGACAAAACTTTCGAATAAGCTATCCGACAATTTTTAGAAGATTGTGTACCAGGCCCTTAATATTTTGTTTCTGTCACCAGGCTGTATCTCATGAACCGTGATAGCTAGACAGTTGATTCACACAGATGATTTTGGACAGAATAAAATTAAATATTTTAAGGGGACTCCCATACAACAAACGTTATTTTGCCTTTTTCTGTTCGATACTAGTACGGAACACTTCGTGCGCGTGTCCGACTCGCACTTGGCCGGTTTTTTACACTCGAATTTCGTTGGAGACAACCATATTTTATAACTCGTTGACCTACATCAAACAAAACACACTCAGAGCCCAATTAACGTAACGCTCGGTAAATATTTATTTTGTTATTGTGTTCGGGGGATAATGTACACCCCAGGGGTTTAAATTATAATTATTATTAAAAACATACGAAGCTGTCGTTTCCTCCACCAGGGGTCGTATTAAGTAGCTAGCTTTTGCCCGCGGCTCTGCCCGCGTAAATAAAGTATCCCGCGGGAACACTGTACTGTTTCGGGACAAAAAGTCTCCTGTGTTACTCCAGAGCTTAAACTACTAACATAGAAAATTTCATCAAAACCATTTCAGTAGTTTTTGTGTGAAAAAGTAAGAAACATCCATTCACCCATCCTCACAAACTTTGACATTTATAATAGCAGTGGGATAATATGCGAAGATAAAACTTTCAGTACAGTTTTACGAGATATTTTGTGCAACCGGAGAGTAAAAAATTTGGCCAGTAAATTGAAGTTTATGTGGAGGAAGGTGTGCAGAAAGCTAATATTATTATAAATAATACTTAGAAATACATAAAATTAATAAAATAACAACAACACACACCACCTCAGATTGTTAACACACACTACCCCAGATTGTTAACACCCACTACGGTGCGTTTGATAGATGCAATTTTGTTACACGTTTACGATTCTCAATCTGTTGCACCATTAACATTTTTATTCCTATCTAACAGGCAAAAGAACCCATAAAGTTCAAACTTAAAAATTATACGATTTCTCTAGAAATAATATTATGAAACATAGTTTGACTGAAAAGTTTAATGTTCTTTTATGTGTGTTCATTGTTATAAAGATGTTTAAACAACTTTAATTTCATTTCAAGAAATGCATACCTTTTTTCTAGTCTCTTTTCTATTTGTCAAAGAATTATTTCTTCCTTTGTATGCTTATATCGCAAAGAACGTGCTAAAACACTTTTAATTATCTAAAAGGTTATTATTTTTTAAATATGCCCAAGATACTGGATTTTATTTCGTACCTATATTTTTAAATCCTACCACATATTATATTATATTATTGATAACAGCCTTCGTGGTCTAGTGATTAGAGCTTGGCTCTCAACTCGGAGGTCGTGGGTTCGATTCGCGCATTGGAACAACAAAAAATGTTGTTTCTAAGTTTAGTTAGGACAATGCAGCCTGCAGGCTGATCACCTGATTGTCTGACAAGAATGATGATCCATGCGTCGGATGGGCATGTAAAAAGTCGGCTTTGCGGCTGATCTCTTGCCAGTCGTGTCGGTTACCCGTCCCACTGGGTTATGAGAGTAAAGGAAGAGAGAGTGCTCTTGTGTACTGCGCACTCCTCCGTAACTGGCATGGTTTGAGGTTTCAATGAAACCGGCCACTGTCACCGAAACCGGTGTGGGGAGTTGTATAATATTCAAGATTTTATTTTTATTATACATATATTTAATACACACCTTTGAATTCCCATCCCCATCACATGGAATCAATCACTCTTGTGTACTGCGCACACACTTGGGTGCAATAAAATGACTCCTGCGTAACTGGCCTGGTTTAAATGAAACCGGCCACCGTCGCCGAAATCGGCGGAGAGTTATGTTATTGATACTATGTGATAACAAAAGACAATAGCCCCCTGCATACGTAAAGTTCGGACCGTCTACCAACTAAAACACTATCAGATTGTAAAATTTTCATTAACTTTTCACTTTCCGTAATTATTTAAATTTAAATCAATAAACTGTTAGTCATATTTTATAATATGAATATTCGTTGAAATGAGTTTAAATATTATAGTGTTTAATCCCCTTCCTGCAGACAAGCCACCTGTACAGTTGAAATCCAGGTGCAATTAACAATCAATTAACATCTAACCTCATTTCAAATTAAGTCGCCGTGGATATTTGTTCCACATTGTAAAATACACATATTTCCTTTCGCGATTATCAGTTACGTACCCGAATATTGTGAAGAAATAAACAACCAAACTTCCGTTCACAATTTATTTAAACTCCGTACGACAATAACAATGATAAACATGGTATTTAATTAATGATATCTTATTAGATATTATTAATTATATACCATGTTTGGCGAGTTTCAATATGAAATGTATGTATGGAATTCTCCTACGTAATATGTATATATAAACATATATTGCCAAACGTCTGAGATGCTGCACAAATATTTACCTCGTGAGCAGTGAGATCACATTACATTAGTTTGATTAATTTGCACAATTCAATTAATAGGTATATGTATTTTACATAAAATTTTAATATCATATTATATTTTACTCTGGAAAAAAAATTTGAGAGGTGTCAAGGGACACCCGGATGGAACTAAACTATAATATATATATTATAATATAAATATATAGTTAATTATATATATATATATATATATATATATATATATATATATATATATATATATATATATATATATATATATATATGCTACACCTAATATCAGCTATACTTATATGCCAGTGACAGTCCCGTGATAATCGGTCTAGCCGTTTCAGAGATTAGCCGGAACAAACACACAAACTGACAGACGGACAGAAAAATGTTAACAATTTATATTTTATTGTAAGTACTGATCATACTTTTAAATGCATTAAGTGAAAATAAAAGCTGTTAATTTAAAATTACAAACAGACACTTCAATTTTGTTTATCTGTATAGATATAATATATTAGATTAATTATCTGATAAATTCACAGTATGCACATGTGCAGTCGCAAACTATTTTTGTTCGCACGATCAATAATTATAACCCGTTTTACATTTAACTATAATATTTATATTGATTGATTTCAGAATCTATCGATTTTCCAACATCATAAACATTCATATGATTACATCCCTATTTGAGTAGCAGAACATTCTAGAAAGAAACAATCACACGAATTTGAATTAAAAGTGATTAAAACCTTGCATCTATGACTGTAAGGTGCAAATTTGCGTGCATAAAATGCAAATTTCAAGAGTAGCCATCTAGCGTCAAATAGTTGAACTAAGTAGTAAAAGATGGCCGAAAACACGTCGAAGGAATGCCGATAACAGTCACAATGTGTAATTGCTAAATTCTACATTATTGTCAAGGTGATAAGGTATTTTTGTATCATTCTTAATAGTCGTTATTACATTGTGATTTCGAGTGGCAAAAAAGTGTCGTTACAACTTTTGGTCATAATTTTTTCCGTCTAGCCCCCTTTCACAACGCGCGATAAGGAACTTCGTTCCAAAAAACGCTTTTAATGGCGGGGGCGTTTTTGTATGAGGCGGTTTGTTTCGTTGAGTGAGTAAAGAGGCCCAAAGGTTTGGACGTTTAATAATCCGGCAACGCACTTGTCACTCCTATTCAGTGATACGCAACGTGTTCGGGGCCCGCGCGGCGCGCGTTCTACGTAGGTTTATGTAGTTCGTTAATGCCGACTTGTTTACTCGGGGCTGGCTATTTCGTGCTTTGAAATAATTTACATGATTTCATATTAAAAAAAAGATTTTTGACCCGACGTTAGTAATTGTTGTGAGGGTTGTGTAGTTGATTGTTATTTCGGAGCCGACCCTAGCGTTTTGTCAATACGACTGACAGTCGCCAATGCTCGAGCTGTCGTTTGTAGAGTGTGTCGGCCCTACGATTTTGCCAACGAAAATGACAAGGCGACATTTGTCAAGCAACTCGCCGCTCGGCGAAAATAGACCTCATGTAAATACCGCATAAGATACCCCAAAGTTGTAGGAAATCGTGAATGAAACTAGAATCATCGTCAATATACAAAACTATACGTTTATTTTACACGGTAAAAGCATTCCTATAATACTAATTGTATTCTTGTAGAGATGTAGAGAACTACATCCTTTTACAACATTTTAATTTTTCTCTAGTTGTTTGACCAACTCACTACAGTTTTTTTAATTAGATATTTCTAGTAATAATACACACTACTTCCTGCACTTTTTCCACTTTAATGGATATTTTACATTAATCAGGTGTCACCGTCACCATCTTC